>SRLM01001515.1:53299-64093 GCA_015708895.1 Populus ilicifolia | reverse complement strand
AAGACATAGGCCTACAACTTTCATATGGAGCCCAAGATCTAAAAAGGCCATTTTGAAGTCCAAATTATTGCAACAACAAAGAAGGCCGAATCTTTCCTCCAGCCCGAGCACTGTTCAGTATTTTAGCCATATCTGGAGTTCTAGAAGTTAAAATGAGCTGAATTGTTTACACAAGAAAGCTGAGACAATTGCCTAGAACTTTCATGTTTTCAAGTGGCTCTAATTTTGACATCATCAATGACGTTTTGGGCAGACAAGAGAAGATAAGGATTGTCACCAAGTCAAGGGTTGGCCATCTACTCATCAATTAGTCATCAAATCAATAGTTCCCAATTTTGGCCTATAAAAGGAGGCATTTGCCATGCATTTAGGCATCTTGGTGTCTAGATCAAGATCATGTTCTTATTTTCTCTCTTTGTATTCTTTGTAGTGTTTATGCTTTGTTTTCATTAATATCAAGTTTATGCCTTTCATTTCTTTTTCTTTGCTTTGGTAACTCTTATCTTATTTATGTTCTTATTTTATTTATCTATTTTTATTTCTTTCATTATGTCTAGCTAATTTAATTATGTCAAGGTAAAAAGGTTACACTAATGGTGTAAGAATAAGTATGATATAAACTTAATATGGACTTTAATGTTTGATACTAACATGTTTTATATTTGTTATCTTGTTCACTCTTTAATACTTTGCTTGTCAAATGACTAATCTTGATTTATGTTGTATAACAATTGGTACAACAAATGCTTGGCACTTTCATAGCTCATAATGTATGGTATAACCGACACCTGAGCTATGAAAGAAACTTGATTTGTTGTTAATATAAGTTATAATCATGAATGCTTGACAAAATTTACAAGTATTAGCATTAATTGAATAAGATGACTAATGTAATCATGTTAACAATCTATAATATGATTGGAACCTCCTTTGTGTGTGGATTACAATTGAAGAATAAGAGTTTATACTATACTTGTTTGACATACCATTAGTGGAACCTCTAACCTTGACATTTGTTATTATCCTTGGTAATCCTTACTTTAATATTTCATCTCAAAGTTCTCATCATCTTCTTCTTCTTTATTATTGTTGTTGTTGTTTATAATTGTTGTTTATAATTTGTATAATTAACCTCCCTGTGGTTCGACCCCGGTCTTGTCGGGTTATTTATTACTTCGACACTCCTGCACTTGGGAGAAGACATCAATCTTTTTGTCGTGTCATGAGTCTTATTTCTTGGATGTGTCAATGTTTTTTTTAAGCAATGCCATTTTGTTGAGAAGTGTATGTGCAAGTTAGCCTATAGAATTTCCTTTGTGCAATCAATTTTTTTTTAATTGGTTAGAAGTAAACTTTTCGTTGTTATTTGTTTGAATTTATTTTATTGATGTTAAAAAAAACTTTTCAAAAATGGTTTAAATTTAATAAAATTTTTAAACGCATTAGATTTTCTATGCAACAAGTAGAGCTAAAAATATCTCGAATAATTATCAATAAACAAAACATAATAAGAACAAGCACCAATTAATTTTATAGGAGAAATCCATATGTCAAAATGAGTTAAAGCAAGAGGAATAAAGGACTAGTTACTAGACTTAGGAAAGGTAGTTGCTTAGTTTTGCCGATAACCAAAAATCTAGTTTATTAAAAGTAAAAAACTTATTTAAATAATTTTTTTTTATCTCAGATGACTTTTGAGAGATGATCTAATCTAGAGTGTTATATATCTATATTAGCGCGAACCTTTATTGTTGTTGAAAAACATGTGAGGTTTTTATAAAAAGTCTTTTATAAGTCTAATAAACGGATATAAGTCATTTTCAACCACACCGTAAATTAGAATTTTGCCTATTAGGTTCTCTTTTACAGTAAAATTAGTAGTAGTTATGATAAAGTAATAATTATTATCTAAACAAAACTAATTGATAAAGATAAAATTGATAGCTACTTGTGGATAATAAAGAATTTTATTTAAATAAAAAGTGTAATAGTAAGAATTAAAAATGATAAAATTAGTATTTAGAACTTGCAGATCTGAGCCATTTCTAGCAGTGACAAATTCTGATACATGAAATGGTTGCTAATGAGCGGGATTAGATGAGTATGATGTAATATAGGCATCAGCACCGCTATCCATGTACCAAATATGATGATCAAATGGAGTCTCAATTACCATGGCTGCAAGATCTTGAGTAGGAGAACAACCGTGATATGAATAATCAAAATAGTGAAAATAATCAATAGTAGTATGTCTAATTTTACCATAAATTTGACAAACCGAATGGTTGTTGGGTAACTGTTAAGGAGTGGATCTGGTTTGTGTGGATCTACTTTGTTATGGCTACTGATTAGAGGAAGATGTATTCTGCATTTTGGTGGGAGGAAGTGAAGGTCCGTTTTTTTAACGTGAGCATCTTAGATTTGTTTGCAACAAATGCAAAATGAGAGCTACGCTATGAATACAGTGATTAACATCCAGAAGATTTTGATAACCCAACAATTCAGTTTGAAAATCTTCAAATATGAAATCAATTTCACGATGCAAATGCAAAATAAAAGAGGTGACAAATAGTGTATAAGAGGATAGCAAGCCTCTGAAAAAAAAAAGCACATCATCTGCAAAAAACAGGTGAGAGATAGATGGTCCCTGCCTGCTCGTCCTTAAAGATCGCCATGCTCCCCTCTTAACCGCCTTGTTTATTATATGTGACAGCCTTTCTAAGCACAAAACAAAGATATAAGGGGAGAGAAGATCACCTTGTCTAATTCCCCTTGTAGGATAGAATTTATCTGCTGCCCTTCCATTCCAAAGCACCTGAGTGAGGCTTATTCAATACACCTCATAATAATACCCACCAACGAATGAGGAATGCCAGCAAGTTCCAAGGTTTCTCTAATAAAGTTCCAGTATAACCTTTCATATGCCTTCTCCAAGTCCACCTTGATAATCATAACTCCTTTTTTTTGTGGGTTTTTCCTCTCATGCTGTGCATGGAATGGATAACCTCTTATGTCATGATTATGTTACCCACTATCTGTCGTCCCGGGACAAAACTGCTCTTATCAGGAGACACCAACTTTGGCATAAGAGGTTTACGGAGATTAACCAGAATTTTAGCCAGCACTTTAAAGCTGACGTTGCATAATCCAAAGGGTCTAAAATGGTGTATGAATTCTGACTTCGTCGCCTTAAGAAGTAAGGCGAGAAAAGATTGACTAACCTCTGCTACATCCTTCTTTTTATCAAACACAGCCCAGACCAAATTACAAACTTCCCTTCCCACTACCTGCCGAATATAACAACATATCATGAACCGAAAAATCTTCCTCAGTGAATAGAATTTGATAAAATTCAGTAGCCATCCTCTGCAGTTTGCCATCTTCCCATACCCACTGGTTATTATCATCTTTCAACCCTATGATCTTATTCTTTTGTCTTCTAATTATTGCCTTGGTGTGGACATATGTTGTGTTCATGTCCCCATATGAGAGCCACTAGCACCTAGATTTATTGTACCATTACATTTCCTCCTGATGTAGAATCTGGTTATATTCCAACACCAGTTCCCACTCCAATCTGACCATGTATGGGTTTTTTCCTCCATTCAAAGCCCTCTGAATACCTCCAATTCTGGCTAAAAAAATTCTTTCTTACAGTGAAAGATGTTTCCAAATACATCTTTGTTCCAAACCTTGAGTGTGTTTGTCATGTTATTTAGAGAAGAAACCTTAATTAGCAAACATCCCATGAGATGTCCAAGATGCTTCGAATCTAATTGGTCTCTGCTCATGAATGCTTCTGCTAACAAACAGAATTAGCATGGGGTGGTGGTCTGATTTATAATCAGCAAAAGAACCTCAATATCAGGAAATTTCAGCCTCAAAATTTAATTCCCAAGGCCCCCTATCCAACCTTTCAAAAACCCTTCCATAGCCCCTGCACTCTTGTCCTCGCCAAGTAAACTTTGGAACGACACTTCCAAAAAAATAAAAAATAAATCAAGTCATTTATTGACAAAAAAAAAAAACTTAACTTATCATTTATCTTTTTTAAACAAAAAAAAACACATTATCACCCATTTGTTTTGTAAAAAATAAATAACTCATCATTTATTAGTAAATTTAGTAACTCAAGTGAACAAAAAGTCAGGCTCAACCCTTCTTAACTTATAAAATCATTTTATCACCTACAAGCACTCAAGAAATATATAATAAACCTCAAAGTAATCTTTAATAAAAAAGAAAAAAAATCATTCCTCATTTAAAAAACAAATCTCAAATCATGTTTTATTTAAAAAAAAAATAAAAAAAAATACAATGATACTTTTCTTATTAAGTAAAATTTATTGACACCAATATAAAAATTTTTATTGTAAGAATGTGAGCAAATGATAACTTTTTCACTCCTCATTTATTTTTTAATGATTTTTTTAAAATTAAATAATTGAGACATGAACAACATAAATTTATAGTCGAAAACTAAAATATATAAAATAAAAAAATGAGAAAAGGAGCTAACACAAAATACCGAATAAAAATACACTTTTTCACGGGAAGTTTAGTAAAGCAATACCTTTTGTTTCTAGTTTTAATTTGTTCATTTTCTTTTTTTCTTTGTATCACTGTGAAAGTAACCTATTAAGTTTTAAAATATGATAAAAAGAAAAAACCTTTAAATTTCAAAAAAATATATAGAGAAGAGACCATCAACTCACAAAAACATCAAAAATAGTATATGAGAGGAAACAATTGAGGATAAAAAAAGATTTAATAACAAAAAAAACACTGCTTTAATTTATAAAAAAAATTTGTATAGCATGTTATTACTGAAAAATCTTCAGCTATTTTTATTTTTTTCTAATATAATTATAATATTATTTTTCCTTATTCAATTAATTTCATGGAGCAAATGAAAACAATTTTAGTGATGCTTATAATTGATGTATTTTAAAATGCGACCGAATAAAAACTATGTTATTTAATATGGAACCCAGTAAATATGACTTAATTATTTTTTACATAATTTCAATAGTTTTTTTATTTATTTTTTGGAAAACTCTATATTCCAAGTTATCTTTCCACCGAAGAATACTCAAAGCATCAATGTTTTTCCTTCTTTTTTGTAGTTAGACAAAGAAAATAAAAATTAAATATTTACAAAATTTTTTTTAATAAAAATCACACCCTATCAAAATGATTTATTATATAAATGCACATTATGTTCACTAGAAGGTTAGTTTTTTGAAAAAAAAATTAATTATAAAAAAAGCCAATGAATTAGTAATAAATAAAAATTCAGCCCACTTCATTAATTAAAGGATTTTCAAATCATCTACGTTCCCTATTTATTTCTTATTCTGTAGGATCTTTTATTTCCTATTTTGTAGCCAATATAATATCAACCAATCAAATAATACTAAATTTATTAGTTTTTTGTTCTACAAATGGACTAATCCAAAAGATTTTAATTATGAGCACAATGAGAATACAACTTAATCCAAGCCTTACCTTTGTCCTTATAAAAGTTTTAACACATGAAAATTTATTTTCCTATTTATATATATACTAGTTCTTACAATACATGCTTTGTAGGTGTTTATGTTGTGATTTCTCAAGTAATTGTCATGCTAATCTATTAAATTAACATTTAAAAACAATTGGGATTCTTATATTCAACATCATTTTTTATATCAACAATAAAGCATCACCCTAACATTTATTTTATTTTATTTTATTTTTAGATTTTATTTCACTACCAAAATATTATAAAATAGCAAAAGAATTAGAATATTTTATATTGGTAATGTCTGATTCCATTAATGATGGAAAATATCCATAGACAATTACATACATAATTAGTAATGGAATATGTCTTGTAAATAATTATTGATGAAACTGGCGACAAAAACAATAATTAAAAAATCAATAAAAATTATATTGGTTATTTTATCAATAACATGACATGTCATTATTTACCGATAAAATTACTGAGGAAAGTATTCCTTCACCAATTTCCATTAAAAATTCCATTAAATAATTTAGAAATGTTATAACCAATGACATAACTAAAAAATTGATATCTTCTTTCAAGTGCAGGAGTGTCGAAGTAATAAATAACCCAGTAAGACCAGAATCAAATCATAAAGAGGTTAACTGTATAAATTATAAATAATAGCAATACAACAACAATAAGAATAATATTAGTAGCAATAGTAGTAATAATAGTAGTAATAGTAGTAGTAGTAGTAGTAGTAGTAGTAGTAACAATAATAATAGAAGAAGGAGAAAGAGAAGGAGAAGAAAAAAGAAGTTGATGAGAACTTTGAGATGAAATATCAATGTAAAGATTAAACAATGATAACAATAAATATCAAAGTGAGAGGATCCACTAATGTTATTTCAAACAAATATAGTATAAACTCTTATTACTTAAATGAAAACCACACACAAAGAAATTTCCAATCAGATTATAAATTGTTAACATGATTACATTAGTTATTTTATTCAAATAATGCTAATACTTATAAATGTTGTCAGGTATTCATGATTATAAGTTATGTTAATAACAAATCAAGTTCCTTTCATGGCATAGATGTTAGTTATACTATACAATTTGTGCTATAAACATGCCAATCATTTGTTATACCAAAGTATTATATAACAAAAATCTAGATTAATCATTTGACAAGCAAAACATTAAAAGTAAACAAGATAACAAATATAAAACAGGTTAGTATCAAACATTGAGGTCCATATTAAATTTACACTATGATTATTTTTACACAATTAGTGTAACCTTTTCAATTTGATATAATAAATTTAGTGAAACATAATGAGAGAAAAAAACCATAAATAAACAAGATAAGAACATAAATAACATAAAAGTTAACTAAGTAAAGGAAAGGAATTGAAAAGCATAAATAAGATATTAATAAAATCAAAACTTAAGTATTACAAAAATACAAAGAGAGAAAGTAAGAGTATGATCTTGATCTGAAAATCAAGATGTCTAAATGCATGACAAATATGTCCTTTTATAGACCAAAATTAAGAACTATTAATTTGATGACTAATTAATGAGTGGGTGACCAACTCTTGATATGGTGACAATCCTTATCTTCTCTTATCTAAATAAAACATCATTGATAACATCAGAATTTAAACCAACCTTACTTATGAAAGTTCTAGAAAATTGTCTCAATTTTCTAGGAAAAAGGCATTGAGGTATTTTGGCTTATAGAACTCAAGATATAGGCTTAATACTAAATAGTATTTAGGTTGCAAGATAGATTCGAACTTCTTCGTTATTGCTACAATTTGGACTTAAAAATGACCTTTTTAAAACAAACCTCCATATGAAAGTTGTAAGTTTTTATCTTACCTTTTCATTCATGTAAAGTACACCTAAATCTAAAATTTAAAGATTCAGATATGATACAATTACCTAATAATGTTCCAGTTTGGACTGCACCAACATCTCTTTTCTAAATTTAGTCATCTTTTTTGTCGTTTCAATTTCAGTAGTTCAACTCATCAATCAATCCTTTTATTTATGTGACAGACTTGTATTTATGATGAAATTTTTTCATAAATTAAAGGTACCTTATGATATCAAACTTGTTATTATAAAACATGATTCAATTAAAGAGTTATTGAAACTTTAAGTGCAAAATAATAATATAAAACCTTGATAAAAATACATTTTTAAGTACTAATCATACCCCCTAACCAATTTATTACTAGTTTCTAGTAATTAAAGCATTAAAATAGAAAAAAAAATTTACAAATTTTTAAAAGCAAGGTATTTATCATTCAACTTTCATTAATCTATCTAGATAAACAAACTCTCATTAAATTTATATATTTGTTCAATACTTTTTAAACAACATATTAATCAACACATAATTATGAGGCTTTATTTGGAAGAAAATAATTTTTTTATTTTAATATTTAAGGTTAACTTTCTTGGGTTGAGATTATTATTATTTTTTTCTTTTTATTAATATACATATAACTTAAAAACACAACACATCTTTAACCATATAATAAACTTTTGGCTAATGACACTTGGACCAATTGGTCTTAGGACATTAGGTGTTAAGACACCTCTTCGAACTTAACAACTCGCATTGTAGATACTGATACGTAGATAATGTAATGTTTGATTCCCTTAAGTTTTTTTACTCAACCCATGTAATAAGTATTGTGCCAATACTAAACTTTTTGATGATAAGTTTAGTAAAGCCACACCTTTTGTTTCTAGTTTTAATTTAGTCATTTTATTTTTGTCTTTATTTTTGTCTTTAAATCACTATATATCATTAAAGTGGCCTTTCGTTAAGTTTTAAAATATGATTAAAAAAACCCTTTAAATATCAAGAACATGCACGGACCATCAACTCACAAAACATCAAAAATAGCATATGAGAGAAAACAATTGAGAAAAAAAAGAGGTTTAATGATAAAAAAAAAACACTACTTTAATTTATAGTGATTTACGAGAAGAACATTGTGTAGCGCATTATTATAGGAAAATCTTCAACTCCTTTTGTTTTTTTTTCTAATGTAATTGTAATATTTTTTTTCCTAATTCAATTAATTTCATGAAGCAAATGAAAACAATTTTAGTGATGCTTATAATTGAAGCATTTTAAATACCACCGAACAAAAACTATGTTATTTAATATGGAACCCAATAAATATGACTTAATTATTTTTTATACAATTTCAATAGTTTTTTATTTATTTCTTGGAAACTCTATATTCCATGTTACCTTTCCACCGAAGAAAACTCAAAGCATCAATGATTTTCCTTCTTTTTTATAGTTAGGTAAAGAAAATAAAAATTAAATATTTACAAAAATAATTAATAAAAAACACACCGTATCAAAATGATTTATTATATAAATACACCTTATGTTCCCTAGGAAGGTTAGTTTTTTGTAAAACCAAATAATATTTAAATTATAAAAAAGAAAAACCAATGAATTAGTAATAAATAAAAATTCAGCCAACATCATTAATTAAAGGATTTTAAAATTATCTAAGTTCCCCATTTATTTCTTATTCTGAAGGATCTTTTATTTCCTATTTTGTAGCCAATATAATATCAACCAATCAAATTATACTAAATTTGTTAGTTTTTTGTCCGGCAAATGGACTAATCCAAAAGATTTTAATTATGAGCATATTGAGAATTCAACTTAATCCAAGCCTTATTTTTGTCCTTGGCTTAACACTTGAAAATTTATTTTCTTATTTATATATATACTAGTTCTTACAATACATGCTTTGCAGGTGTTTATGTTGTGATTTGTTAGGTAATTGACATGCTAATCTATTAACTTAACATCTAAAAGCAATTGGGATTCTTATAATCAACATCATTGTTTATATCAACAATAAAGCCGTATCCTAGCATTTTTTATTTATTTTTTTAAAATTTTATTTTTAGATTTTATTTCAATACTAGAAAATTATAAAATAATAATAGAATTATCGATGAAATATTTTATAACAATAATGTCCAATTCCATTAACGATGGAAAAATATCTGTAAATAATTACATACATACTTAGTAGTAATAGAATATGTTGTATGAATACTAATTGATGAAATTGGTGACATGATAATAGTAATTAAAAATCAATAAATATTTTAATGGTGATTTTATCTATATCTTTACACAACATTATTTGTTGATGAAATTACTAGGGGAAGTATTTCTTCACCAATTTCCATTAAAAAACTTATTACCTAATTTAAAAGTGCTATAACCAATAATAACCCCATCCTATTTCTTCTTTCTTTTCTTCCTTCACTAAAAACAGAAAAAAAAAACAGCTTTTTCTTCTTATTTTATCACAAATCTAGGCCCTTTTCTCATAAGTTTAACCACTCAAATGCTCAATAGTGTTAGCATCATTGTCCTTATTGAATCTTTTAAAATACCAAACAAGTAAACCTATCTATTTTGATATTTTTATGTATTATTTGTAGTTTACTTGTCTATTTATATGTTTTATAAATTTTTCATAGATAATTTGTTATATTCAATTATGATTTGTATGTTAGGATTTGTTTAAGATTTAAGGAAAATTAAATTTGTTTATAGTTTTATGAAATTTTTGTAATTTAGGTGTGTTGTATTGGAAGAAATGATAAATTATTTAATGGGTACTGACACGACAAAAAGATTGATATCTTCTCCTAAGTGCAGGACATAATAAATAACCCGGCAAGACCAGGGTCGAACCACAAGAAGGTTATTGTACAAATTATAAATAATAATAATAATACTAGTAGTAGTAGTAGTAGTAAAGAAAGAGAAGATGATGATGATGATGAGAACTTGGAGATAGAATATTAACGTAAAGATTAGACAGTGATAATATCAAATGTCAAGGTTAGAGGTTTCACTAATAGTATGTCAAACAAGTATAATATAAACTCTTATTATTCAATTGGAAACTACACATAAAGGAGATTCCAATCAGATTATAGATTGTTAACATGATTACATTAGTCATCTTATTCAATTAATGCTAATACTTGTAAATTTCATCAAGCATTCATGATTATAATTTATGTTAACAACAAATCAAGTTCCTTTCATAGCTCAGGTGCCGGTTATACCATACAGTATGGGTTATGAAAGTGCCAAACATTTGTTGTACCAAGTGTTATACAACATAAATCAAGATTAGTCATTTAACAAGCAAAGTATTAAAGAGTGAACAAGATAACAAATATAAAACATGTTAGTATTAAACATTAAAGTCCATATTAAGTTT
>SRLM01001515.1:15428-48466 GCA_015708895.1 Populus ilicifolia | reverse complement strand
TGTTTAATAGCATCCAGCAAAGGTATATTGATTCTTACCTGTTTGAAAATTTCAAAGATTTCAGAGTTGTGATTGACTTTTCTTTATTTGGTCATGGCCTGAGGAAATGGAAATGCTGGTGGAGAATCAGTCCTTTCTTTGCAATTTTCAGGTTCAACCTCTTCCTTACCCTCAGAGATTGACTCATCATTTTTCTCATAAGGTTCAAGAGAGGGTTTTTCAATAACTTACCACTGCGAAGAGTAGTGACTAATTTGACTTGGTCCATGTGTTGGCTTCCAGAACTACTTGCATTTGCATTATATTGCCCCTTGGGATTTTGTTGTGGTTGAGATGGAAACTTACCTTTCTCTTGGAAACTGAGAGCAGATGTTAATTTTGCAAGAGTATCTTTAAAATCTGTCATGTTTTGAGCAAGTTGAGTATTGATTGTCTCTTGCTTTTCAATGAATGCATGCAATGTTTCCTCAAGATTTCTTCTAGAAGGTGGAGCATAAGGAGGTGCATATCCATGAGAATTTTGGAAATTATGGTGTGCTTGAAATGGTGGTTGTGAAGTTTGTGCATTGTTGTTCTCACTCTTCCAACTAAAATTTGGATGATTTCTCCAACCAGGGTTGTATGTTTGTGAGTATGGGTTGTGGTTAGCCCTTTGGAAACTGTTTAAAGCATGGGCTTGTTCATGGAGACATTCCTTAAAAGAAGGCAAGGTTGGACAGTTATCTGTTGAGTGTTCATTTGTTTCACATATTTGACATGCAATGTTTTCAACAGATTTTAATTGACCACTCTTTTTCAATTCTAGTGCCTCGACTTTTCTAGCTAAAGATGCAAACTTGGCTTGAAGGTCATGATCTTCCCTAAGGTTGTACATACCTCCACTAGATGTATGAGGTTGAGTTTTACTCGGTTCCTCATAAGTACACGCGGTTTTCTAATTTTGAGCATTTTCAGCTAACAAGTCTAAGTACTCCAGTGCTTCATCAAGGACTTTGTCTTCAAAAGTTCCATTGCACATCAATTCAACCATTTGCCTATCTTTAAGTGTTAACCCTTTATAAAAATGTGAAACCAGTCTCCATGTTTCAAAACCATGATGAGGGCAAGTACTAAGCAAGTCTCGATACCTATCCCAACATTGGTAAAATGTTTCCCCTGGTTTTTAAGTGAAAATGATGATTTGTCTTTTGAAAGAGTTTGTTCTATGAGATGGAAAAAACTTCTTTAAAAACAGTTGTTGCATTTCATCCCAATCACGAATGGATCCTGGTTTTAAATTTTGTAGCCATGTTTTAGCTTTATCTTTTAATGAAAAAGGAAAAAGCTTTAATTTGATGGTGTTCATACTACAATTTAGATTATTATATGTGTTGCAAACCTCCTCAAATTCCCTTAAATGCAAGTATGGATTTTCCAATTCAAAATCATAAAAAGAAGTAAAAGTTGAATAATGCCTAGCTTAAAATTAAAATGAGATGCATCGGGAGGAAAAACTATGCATGATGGTGCACTTGTTCTTGTTGGATTCATGTGGTCTCTAAGTGTTCTAGCACGGTTATTCTCATTATTCTCATTATGAAGTGATTGATTATCTTCTTCAGCCATATTTTCTGAAAATGATGAGGATACCCTACAAAGTCTACCACTTGATGTACGTGACCACACTCTCATGCACGTGTAGGAATAGAATAAATGGAAAAGGAAAACAAAAGAAGAAGAAACAAGAAGAAAAAAAGAAACAAAGTTATATACAAGAAAAAGTGAAAAGAGAAAATAAACTAAAAATTATAATTTGTACAAAACTTACCTCCTCGGCAACGGCGCCAAAAACTTGACACGACAAAAAGATTGATGTGTTCTCCCAAGTGTAGGAGTGTCGAAGTAATAAATAACCCGGCAAGATCGGGGTCGAACCACAAGAAGGTTATTGTACAAATTATAAATAATAGTAATAATAATAATAATAATAATAATAATAATAATAATAATAATAATAATAATAATAATAATAGTACTAGTAGTAGTAGTAGTAGTAGTAAAGAAAGAGAAGAAGAAGATGATGATGATGATGATGAGAACTTGGAGATAGAATATTAATATAAGGATTAGACAGTGATAATATCAAATGTCAAGGTTAGAGGTTTCACTAATGGTATGTCAAACAAGTATAGTATAAACTCTTATTATTCAATTGGAAACCACACATAAAGGAGGTTCCAATCAGATTATAGATTGTTAACATGATTACATTAGTCATCTTATTCAATTAATGCTAATAATTGTAAATTTCATCAAGCATTCATGATTATAACTTATGTTAACAACAAATCAAGTTCCTTTCATAGCTCAGATGTTGGTTATACCATACAGTATGGGCTATGAAAGTGCCAAGCATTTGTTGTACCAAGTGTTATACAACATAAATCAATATTAGTCATTTAACAAGCAATGTATTAAAGAGTGAACAAGATAATAAATATAAAACTTGTTAGTATTAAACATTAAAGTCCATATTAAGTTTGTACCATACTTATTCTTAGACCATTAGTGTAACCTTTTCACCTTGACATAATTAACTTAGCTAGACATAATGGAAGAAAGAAAAATAGATAAACAAAATAAGAACATAAATAAGATAAGAGTTAACAAAACAAAGGAAAGGAAATGAAAGGCTTAAACTTGATATTAATGAAAACAAAGCATAAAGAATACAAAGAGAGAAAACAAGAGCATGATCTTTATTAGGACACCAAGATGCCTATATGCATGACAAATGCTTCCTTTTATAGGCCAAAATTGGGAATTATTGATTTGATGACTAATTAATAAGTGGGTGGCCAACTCTTGACTTGGTGACAATCCTTATCTTCTCTTGTCTGCCCAAAACATCATTGATAACGTCAGAATTGGAGCCCCTTGAAAACATAAAAGTTGTAGGCAATTGTCTCAGCTATCTTGTGTAAAACATTCAGCTCATTTGGACTTCTAGAACTCCAGAAATGGCCAAAATACTGAACAGTGCTCGGGCTGGAGGACAAATTCGGGCTTCTTTGTTGTTGCTACANGCTAGACATAATGGAAGAAAGAAAAATAGATAAACAAAATAAGAACATAAATAAGATAAGAGTTAACAAAACAAAGGAAAGGAAATGAAAGGCTTAAACTTGATATTAATGAAAACAAAGCATAAAGAATACAAAGAGAGAAAACAAGAGCATGATCTTTATTAGGACACCAAGATGCCTATATGCATGACAAATGCTTCCTTTTATAGGCCAAAATTGGGAATTATTGATTTGATGACTAATTAATAAGTGGGTGGCCAACTCTTGACTTGGTGACAATCCTTATCTTCTCTTGTCTGCCCAAAACATCATTGATAACGTCAGAATTGGAGCCCCTTGAAAACATAAAAGTTGTAGGCAATTGTCTCAGCTATCTTGTGTAAAACATTCAGCTCATTTGGACTTCTAGAACTCCAGAAATGGCCAAAATACTGAACAGTGCTCGGGCTGGAGGACAAATTCGGGCTTCTTTGTTGTTGCTACAATTTGGACTTCAAAATGGCATTTTCATATCTTGGTCTCTTAAGAAATTTATAGGCATATGTCTTACCTTTCCATCCATATAAAATAGACCTAAATCTGAGATTTATAGCTCTAGATATGACATAATTACCGAACAGTGTTCCAGTTTGGATTGCACCGACATCTTTTTTCTAAGTTTGATCATCTCTTTACCTTTACAATTGAAGTTCTTAAAGTGATCAATCAATCCTTTCATCTATGTGATAGGCCTGCATTTAAAATGAACATTTACTACAAATTAAAGGTATCTTATATTATTAGATAGATTATTATAAAACGTACTTTAGTTAAGGAGTTATTGATACTTCAAGTGCAAAATGATAATATAAAATCATGATAAAAATATATTTTTGAGTACTAATCAGGTACCAATGATATTTTGTTGATTTTATTGGTAGAAAATTTTAAGAATTTTTTTTAATGAAATTAATAATAATTAAATGGTAGTAATTAAGATTGAATAAGATTAAATTAAACAAATAATAGAGAATTAGGTACGTATCGATTACTTGTTATTAATTTGATTTATTTAGTTATATTTTGATGTCATATTGAATTTTTGTACAAATAATAATTGGTTATTAGATTATGAATTCATTTTTAATTACCAAAGTTGATTTTTGAATTCATTATTAATAAATATCGTCATCAATATTCTATATAGATTTTTTAAGTAATAAATGACTGTTATTCGATGTATCAAGATTTACTCTAAAAGTTATATAAGGAAGATTAATATAAAGAGATTCAAATTTTATTAATTTAAATTTTCAAATTCAAAGATTATTAGTGGAAATGAAATTAAATATTTATATATAAAGTGTAAAGATAAAAAGTTTCAGCAATCAGATGTGGTGATAATGCATCTTTTAAAAAATATTTTTAGAGAAATCACATCAATCAGATGTTATGATGATTGATCTTTTAAAAATAGATTTGTAGAAAAATATTTATATTGGTTTATATACAATGAATCCTATGTTCCTTATAAAACCATATTGGAAAGGATTGTTGGTTCAATATCTAGTTCTAGTAACATATATAAAGTTATAAATGATAATAGTAACTGTTATATAAGTATAATGATCGATACAATGTAAATGAATCATGGTTATTTATATAAAAATTTATATGTAAATAAATAATTAAATATAGATATAACTAAATTTTTTAAATTTTTAAAAGATATTTTGATAGGATGGGTGAATAAACTACAATTAATTATCAACCATTTCAATAGAATTTACTATTATGTTAGATTAAAAGTTGAATAAGGTAGATTATGATATCATTATCACAAAAGAGAAATTTTTTTACCTAATATAATAATAATCTTCGTGTGATGCCTTTTATTGTTGACATGTTTCTAGAGTTATTCTATACCAACGAGCCAAGTCGAAATGTATGAGCTATATTAACGAGGAAAGGACTCTTGTTGATTCTAAAAGAAACTATAATGAGGCCTTGACAGTTACTAATTCAGACCAAATAGTTGAAGAAGTGACTTGCGCAAACAAGACTTTGGAATAGACTTATATAGAGAGGGGTTTTAGCCTAATAGATTAGGCCGCCATTTCTTTTGCCTCAGAAATGCATGGGAATGGGGCACAGTCTAATAGCCTAGTAGGCTCTCAGCATAGTTGCAGCAACTCCTCGTGCTAGCCTAAAGATATTAACACCTTGGCATGTAGAGATTCTCAATGTAACAAAGTCATGCAACTCCTGATATTGACCAAGTCAACCAATGTCACTCAGGACCTGATCTTTTATCCTAGTCAATCAAACTAATTTAATAACTATATTTTTTTCTTTTTTATATAGTTTATAAAATAAATAAAAAGAAAAGAAAAGAAAATTTAACAAACTTAGTTAAAAAGAGAGGAAACATTTATACATATATTAAAATTAAGTTATTATTACAATATGTTTCCAGTGAAATGAAATTATAGAAAAATATAAATGGATGGTAAATAATTTTGACATATTAATTAGGATGAAATAATTATATTATTGTTTAAAAATTGATGAGATTAATTTGATTGGTTATCTCTATTTGGTCTTATTTTTTCCTTTAAAAAAAACTCTATAATTAAGTTTTATTATCATTAATTAATTTTTAAAAGTAGTTTATTTTCATGCCAATTTAATTTTTATATGATTATTTATCCTTTTATTGATTGATTTGATTGGTTTTGTCCGCTTTAAAAAGAAAACAATATATATTTTTTGTGTTTAAAATGAATAATTAGTTTAATCATTTAATAACTATTGTTCATTTTTTTAATTTTAAATCTTTTTTTTGTTTCATAAGGGGTTGCTAACCTCCTCAACTTTCATAGAGATGACATTGTTAGCATGTTTGTATTTTTTTTATTAAATACAAAAGATAAAGTTATTATTCACAAATATATTCCTCCCTTTCCCCCTTATCATCCTTCCTTTCCTCGTCTCCCTCTGCTCCTTGTCATTGTATCCATTTCTGCATGAAAACACTTGCACCTCGCAAGTCACGTTGTGCATATATGTTATGGTTAAAGTTTTATATGTAAGAAATTTTCTTTAAAAATATAGTTGATGGATGTATTTGAGGTTTATTTATTTTCAGGGCTAATATTTTGTTAAAAATCATTCTTCAACAAAAATACTTTAATATGTAATATTAACTCAATTAAAACAAATTGTTATTGAATAAAAAATTAATTTTAAACTAAAAATTCTTTGTTGACAGGTTTTGTAAATCCAATACCCTTAAATTCTATATCAAAAATTGCAAAAGTTTCATGTAGCTTGTATAAAATTTGTTTGGCTATGCATTTTCATGTTTTTTTAGTATTTGGTTATATAGTGCTATAAAATAAAATATATGGATCCCACCATTTAATTGCGGTAGGACCATAATCTTTTGGAAGCAATAAAATGCTGTTTTTTTTTTCAAGTTTCAACCTATGGTTGAACTTTATAAGGATGAGTAATGTGGAATTACCAAAAAAAAAACAGTGTTCTCATTCGATTCTTATTCTCATTCTCGTTCTTGTTCTTTCATTTGCATTGATTTTCCTTCCCATCAACTCTAATTGCACACAACAACTCTACAGTAATCATTACTGTTGTAGAACATAAAACATTAATTGATGGCTCCTTTTATTTTTGCACATTCAATCATCATTCATTTCTCTTTAACAAAAGAAAATGAAGAACAACAATAACCCTTTACAATAACCCCGAAACATGTATATAGATCGAGCATGATTCAAGCACCAAAGCTCAAGTTTCCAAAGGGTTAGTTCATTGGTCTGTTCTTATAGAAATTTTCAATTGCTTGTTGTTTATTCTAGCGAAGATCTGTTTATCCCTTTTTGTTTAATCACTTGTTTATATGTTAATTTTTCTTTCGTTTCTCCTTATTAAAAGAAAAAAAAGACAATGAGTAACTTGTGTTCCTACAAGCAACAACCCTACCACAGGTATCAACGTCGTGCTTCATTCAAACACCTTAACTACAATTTCCAACGAGTACTATACTTACTTCACTGGTTTCCTTAGCAATTTTAATTTTATTTTTGTTCATTACAATGAAATTAACCTGTTTATGTCCTTTTAAATTCACTTGTATTTTACTTTTGTCAACCATTACTGCTAATTTTTCATTATCTTTATTCCCTTCATGTATCTATAGTTATTTTTATGTTGGTTATTTGTCGTTGTTGTGTGTTGCTTATTGTTACCAAATAAACATAAATTAAGAACGCAAGTAATTTCAATTGTTAAAGTAGAATATCCCCTATTTTTATGTTAAAATCGTATTAGTTGTGGATTTCTATAGATTGCTAAAAAGATAAATGCACATTAAATTAATACACACACACACATACAGAACATTCTCTGCTTGCTATGTTAAACTAGTATTGTGTGCTGTTAATTTATAAATAATAGTAAATTAAACAAATAATTTCAGTTGCTAATTAAAACATCCCTTACTAATTAATGAAAAACAGTTTTAGGTTTATTCCACCATGGGTAGATTTTTATGTTTTTTTCCCTGTCAAGTTTCTTAGTTCACACTTCACATCATTCAATGGTTTTTTGAATTAGTTCTTTAGTTTTTTTTTTTGCATCCCTTATCAGCATTAAAAGTTGTTGTCAGCTATAATGAATTGTGCTTTGAATTCTTTCTTGCATTGTCAACTAAGCTGCTATAGATAATTTTTTTATTTATATTTTCATTCCTTATTAACATTCAACCTTTTGTTATTTTTTGGTTTATCTTTTATTGCATATGTAATTTACTATTCTGTTACTATTGTATTATTGATTGATACTTAAAAGTGTATTTTTATCAAGGTTTTATATCATCATTTTGCACTTGAAGTATTAATAACTCCTTAACTAAAACAGGTTTTATAATAATATATTTAATAATATAAGACACCTCTAATTTATGGTAAATGTTCATTTTAAATGCAGGCCTATCACATAAATGAAAGGATTGATTGATGACTTTAAGAACTTCAATTGCAAAGGCAAAGAGATGATTAAACTTAGAAAAAAGATGTCGGTGCAATCCAAACCAGAACACTGTTCGATAATTAGGTCATATCCAGAGCTATAGATCTCAGATTTAGGTCTACTTTATATGGATGGAAAGGTAAGACATAGGCCTACAACTTTCATATGGAGCCCAAAATCTAAAAAGACCATTTTCAAGTCCAAATTGTAGCAACAACAAATAAGTCCGAATCTATTTTCCAGCCCAAACACTTTTTAGCATTTGACCCATATCTGGAGTTCTAGAAGTCCAAATGAGCTGAATTGTTTACATAAGAAAGTTGAGACAATTTTCTACAACTTTCATGTTTTTAAGTGGCTTCAATTTTGATGTTATTAATGACGTTTTGAGTAGATAAGAGAAGATAAAGATTGTCACCAAGTCAAGAGTTGGTCTCCCACTCATCAATTAGTCATCAAATCAATAGTTCCCAATTTTGGCTTATAAAAGGAGGCATTTGTCATGCATTTAGGCATCTTGGTTTCCAGATCAAGATCATGCTCTTGCTTTCTCTCTTTGTATTTTTTGTAATGTTTATGTTTTGCTTTCATTAATATCAAGTTTATACCTTTCATTTCCTTTCATTTACTTAGTTAACTTTTATCTTATTTATGTTTTTATTTTGTTTATTTATTTTTCTTTCTTTCATTATGTCTAACTAAGTTTATTATGTCAAGATGAAAAAGTTAGACTAATGGTGTAAGAATAAGTGTAGTATAAACTTAATATGGACTTTAATATTTGATACTAACATGTTTTGTATTTGTTATCTTATTCACTTTTTAATACTTTGCTTATTAAATTACTAATGGTGTAAGAATAAGTGTAGTGTAAACTTAATATGGACTTTAATGTTTGATATTAATATGTTTTGTATTTGTTATCTTGTTCACTCTTTAATACTTTGCATGTTAAATAACTAATGGTGTAAGAATAAGTGTAGTGTAAACTTAATATGGACTTTAATATTTGATACTAACATGTTTTGTATTTGTTATCTTATTCACTTTTTAATACTTTGCTTATTAAATTACTAATGGTGTAAGAATAAGTGTAGTGTAAACTTAATATGGACTTTAATGTTTGATATTAATATGTTTTGTATTTGTTATCTTGTTCACTCTTTAATACTTTGCATGTTAAATAACTAATGGTGTAAGAATAAGTGTAGTGTAAACTTAATATGGACTTTAATATTTGATACTAACATGTTTTGTATTTGTTATCTTATTCACTTTTTAATACTTTGCTTATTAAATTACTAATGGTGTAAGAATAAGTGTAGTGTAAACTTAATATGGACTTTAATGTTTGATATTAATATGTTTTGTATTTGTTATCTTGTTCACTCTTTAATACTTTGCATGTTAAATAACTAATGGTGTAAGAATAAGTGTAGTGTAAACTTAATATGGACTTTAATATTTGATACTAACATGTTTTGTATTTGTTATTTTGTTCACTTTTTAATACTTTGCTTGTTAAATGACTAATCTTTATTTATGTTCTATAACACTTGATATAACAAATTCTTCACACTTGTATAGCCCATACTGTATGGTATAATCGACACTTGAGTTATGAAAGGAACTTGATTTGTTGTTAACATAAGTTATAATCATGAATGCTTGATGAGATTTATAAGTATTAGCATTAATCGAATAAGATGACTATTGTAATCAAGTTAACAATTTATAAACTGATTTTCTTTGTGTATGATTTTCAATTAAATAATAAGAGTTTATACTATACTTATTTGACATATCATTAGTGGAACCTCTAACCTTGACATTTGTTATTCATTGTTTAATCCTTACATTAATATTTCATCTCTAACTTCTCACGATCTTCTTCTTCTTCTCTTTTATTATTATTATTATTATTATTATTATAGTTGTTGTTGTTATTATTGTTTATAATTTGTACAATTAATCTCCCTATGGTTCGACCCCGGTCTTCCCGGATTATTTATTACTTTCACACTCTTGCACTTGGAAGAAGACATCAATCTTTTAGTCATGTGAAGTTTTTGGCGCCGTTGCCAGGAAGATAAGTTCTTGTACAAATTATAACATTTATTTTATTTTCTCTTTTCACTTTTCTTGTATATAACTTTGTTTCTTTTCTCTTATTTCTTCTTCTTTTATTTTCTTTTTCTTTTTATTCTATTCTTATACATGCATGAAAGTGTGGTCACGTACATCAAGTGGTAGACTTTGTGGGGTATCCTCATCATTTTCAAAAAATATGGCCGAAGAAGATAATCAATCACTTCATAATGAGAATAATCGTGCTAGAACACTTAGAAACCACATGAATCCTACAAGAACAAATGCACCATCATACATAGTTTTTCCTCCCGATACATCTCATTTTAATTTTAAGCCAAACATTATTCAACTTTTACTTTCTTTTCATGGTTTAGAATTAGAAAATCCATACTTGCATTTAAGGAAATTTAAAAAGGTCTGCAACACATATAATAATTTAAATTGTAGCATGAACACCGTCAGATTAAAGCTTTTTCCTTTTTTATTAAAAGATAAAGCTAAAACATGGCTATAAAATTTAAAACCAGGATCCATTCGAGCTTGGGATGAAATGCAATAATATTTTTTAAAGACGTTTTTCCCATATCATAGAAGAAACTCTTTCAAAAGACAAATCATCATTTTCACTCGAAAACCAGGAGAGACATTTTACTAATGTTGGGATAGGTATCGAGACTTGCTTAGTACTTGCCCTTAACATGGTTTTGAAATATAAAGATTGGTTTTACATTTCTATGAAGGGTTAACACCTAAAAATAGACGAATGGTTAAATTGATATGCAATGGAACTTTTAAAGATAAAAATCTTGATGAAGCAATTGAGTACTTAGACTTGTTAACTGAAAATGCTCAAAATTGAAACACCGCAGGTACTTATGAGGCACTGAGTAATACTCAACCTCATACATCTAGTGAAGGTATGTACAACCTTAAGGAAGATTACCGTCAAGCCAAGTTTGTATCTTTAGATAGAAAAGTCGAGGCACTAGAATTGAAATAGAGTGGTCAATTAAAATTTGTTGAAAACATTATATGTCAAATATGTGAAAAAAAAAACACTCAACCAATAATTGTCCAACCTTGCCTTCTTTTAAGGAATGTCTTCATGAACAAACTCATGCTTTAAACAGTTTTCAAAGAGCCAACCATAACCCATATTCACAAACATACAACCTTGGTTGGAAAAATCACCAAAATTTTAGTTGGAAGAGTGAGAACAACAATGCACAAACTTCACAACCACCATTTCAAACACACCACAATTTCCAAAATTCTCATGGATATGCACCTCTTTATGCTCCACCTCCTAGAAGAAATCTTGAGGAAACATTGCATGCATTCATTGAAAAGCAAGAGACAATCAATACTCAACTTGCTCAAAACATGACATATTTTAAAGATACTCTTGCAAAATTGACATTTACTCTTAGTTTTCAAGAGAAAGGTAAGTTTCCATCTTAACCACAATAAAATCCCAAGGGGCAATATAATACAAATGCAAGTAGTTCCGGAAGCCAACACACGTATCAAGTCAAATCAGTCACTACTCTTCACAGTGGTAAGGTTATTGAAAAAACCACTCTCGAACCCTATGAGAAAGATGATGAGTCAATATCTAAGGGTAAGGAAGGCGTTGCATATGAAAATTGCAAAGAAACGACTAATTCCCCTCTAGTACTTCCATTTCCTCAAGCCATGACCAAACAAAGAAAAGTTAATCACAACTCTGAAATTTTTAAAACTTTCAAACAGGTAAGGATCAATATACCTTTGTTGGATGCTATTAAACAACTTCCTTCTTATGCTAAATTTTTGAAAGATCTAGGCACGGTAAAAAGAAAACTGAATGAGAAAAAGAAAGCCTTTTTAATCGAATAAGTAAATGTCATTCTTCAGAACAATAATGCTTTGAAATATAAAGATCCTAGTTGTCCTACAATTTCTTGCTTTATTGGAGAACAAAAAATTAAAAAAGCCTTGATCTTAGTGCTGGTGTGAATTTACTTTCATATTTAGTTTTTCAGAGTTTCAATTTAGCTAAGTTAAAACCAACTTCTATGACTCTTTTACTTGCCAATAGATCTATAAAAGTACCTAGAGAAATAGTCGAAGATGTGTTAGTATAAGTCGATAAATTCATTTATCTTGTGGATTTTGTTATCTTGGACACAGAACCTGTTGAAGCATGTAATTTATTTTTTGTTATTTTAGGATATTTGTTTCTTACAACTTTTAACACATTGATTAATTGTAGGAATGGACTGATGAAGCTATCGTTTGGAAATATGACATTGGAGATGAATATTTTAACATTTGTAAGCAACCTGGAGATGATAATGATTTATAAGAAATAAATCATATTGACGAATTAGTTTATGATCAACTTGAATCTACTTTAAGTAAAAATAAGTTGGATGAATTTGAAGATTTGCAAATGATTTATTTTAAGGAAGAAGTCATAAATGAAAAACACATCGAAAATGTTGATGCAGATCTTTTGTCATAAGTGACAACAAATTTGACATCTGACATCACACCAATCAATGATTACTTTCCTAACGAATCCTTATTTTCTCTTAGTTCAATGCCTTGGTATGATAAAAATAACAATTTTCTTACTTTAGGAGATTTGCCAGTAATTAGAGTACTCAAGATAAAGAAAAGTTTTTGAACGAAGTGAAGAACTTTTATTAGGATGACCCTCACTTATTTACATATTGTCTTGATCAAATATTTTAAATATTCATTCCCGACAATGAGGTAAGTAGTGTCATTAAACTTTGTCATTCTGAAACATGTAGGAGTTATTTTTAAAAAAAAAAAGAGCTACAAAAATATTTCAAAATGAATTTTATTGGCCTACCATGTTCAAGGACACGCATGTATTCTGCAAAACTTATGAAAATTGTCAAAAAGTTGATACTAGTCAAAAAGTTTTATTTTATAATTCTCAACTCTATTCATTCCTTAGAGAGCTAACATCAAGATGGAACAATTCTTATGGGGGTTGTGATATTGAGAATTCAATGAATGATAATGTTTTTAAGAAAAATGGACATCGTTTGAAAGCTTACTTTGATAATTTTTCTAATGAAAATTAATCAATTGGTTTGAATGATCTTGTAGATAAAGGTTCATTATTTTTTTTTTCTCACATTGTTTTTTTTGTGATTTTTGCTAGTTTCTCTCACCTCAGTCAAATGGCGGAGAACGGGTACTACATGACTTAAGTCAGTTCTTTTAGTTTCCCATAATAACTGATATATGTGTATATATTTGTGTAATTTTTTGAATCTCTTTTCCAATTCTCATTTGAAAATGAACACTAATTTTGAAAAATTAAAAAAGTATTTTCCATTTCTGCCTCAAAATGCGATTACAAAAATTTACTATGCTAAATGTGCAAGATTGAGATTGTTAATGAATCATGGAATTTCTGAAGATATTTATTGGTTAATTAAAGCAAAGGTTTGATTATCAGGTGAGTCCTCTAATTCCTTCATTTCACATATACCTGGAACAGGTAAAAGCACTTTTGCAAAGAAACGTCGTATAAAACGACTAAAAATCTCTCATAGATATGTCAAATAGACTTGTAATGCACAATGTCATTCTTTAGGAATGATATCTATAAATCGTGAAGATAAAATACAATTCATTAAGGATGGTTTGAGTAAGGAGTCTTTAGATAATCTTCTATTAACTCTTGAGACGCATCATAATGAAGATGTGTATCGTGCAATTCATGATTTATACCCTATTTTTATAAAAAGTATGATCGACTTAGTCTTGTAAATCTGACTAAAAATGACCTTGTTTGCCAGTTTTTAAGAAAACTGGATAGGAAGCCTATCCCCGACCCATAGAGGGCGTTTAAGTCATTCATGAACGTAAAACCAAAGGAAGATGTAAGCCACAATAACAACTACCTGTATATACACATATTTTTTTTCAAAAGTAAATAAATAAATAAAGAGAGAGTGTGAGACTCCAGCTGGCCTACATATAGGTGGTATGATTGCCTTTTTAATTTCTTATCTATAAAATCCTCTCTTCCTTCCCTTCATTTCCACTCAACTCATACATTTATCAAATATAGAAATGTGTAGAAATGGCAAGTTGCTCAAATCATCAAATAAAAAGTATTTGTGTTTTTAGTGGATCGAGTTCTAGGAAAGAAAAGGAGTTTTTAGAATCAGCAAATCATCTTGATCAAGTGCTAACTGAGAGAAAGATTCATTTAATATATAAGAGAGGCAATCTTGGGTTAATGAGAAGGGTGTCAATAGCTGTATTTTTAGGAGGTAGTTAAGTTTTGGGGATCATCCCCGAAGCTTTAGCATAAGGGGACATCATTGAAAAAACAATTGGAGAGGAACTTCAAGTCTCCACAATGTCAAGTCGAATGAATGCAATGTTTACCAGGTAGTCTACGCATATTAGAAAAGATCTTTCATATTTTTTCTTGGGCGTAACTGCACATTCACCATAAACCCATAAGTTTGTTAAATGTTAATGGTTATTATGATAAGTTATTGTCTTTTCTTGATCATGCTATGGAACAGGAATTTCTAACATCTTCTGCACGACAAATCATAATCTCTGTTGCTACTGCTAAACAATTGTTTTGACCAACTATAATATTTCATTCCTATAATTAATCCTTCTATGAATTGCATAAATTGGTCAACTAAGAAAAGCTATAAAAAAACTAAGATTGGATTTGAGCCTTTATTTGTGAATCTTTACGTCTTTTGGTTTTATTATTGTGTTTTGTTGTTTTTTATATTTGTTTCAGTGTGTTTCAGGTTTGTTAGTGTTCGTTATTTCAAATGATATCTTCTATACTTTATCTTTTTACCTTAGAACATTGAGGGCAATGTCTCGTTTTGGTTGGGGGGAGAAGGTAGTAGCTAAAAAAAAATAAAAGTATTTTCTATTTCATAAAGCATGTGCAAAATTGTTGTTACTATGATAGCAAAATTAAGGGGAGAACTTTTTATGAGTCTTAAGACGCATCTTAGTAATCATTCGTAACAAAGTCTATCATAATACTTCTTGAAATATTTAGATTTACAAACTCTTGCATTGTTATCACTCAATTATGCTCATATACTTATTTAACATATATTTTTAAACCTTGATTTACACACAAACACACTTTAAACATATGATTATAGGTTGCATATTAGATTATTACATTATCTATGTTCTTTTGTTAAAGGTAACAACTAAGAGAAAATGGATAGTATATAATTAAAAGAAAAGAAAAAGATAAAAAAGACAAAAAAAAGAAAAAGAAATAGATGATAATAATAAAAATATAGATAAGTTTGGTTTCGTAGCCTCCTTAACCTAAGCAATTAAGCCTAAAGGGGTGTTTTAACACCTAATACCTTGAAGTCAACTAACTTGGGAGCTATTAACTCAACGCTTATTACATGAGTTGAGGAGAAAAGCTTAAGGAAATCAAACATTGCACTATCTATATATCAGTATCTGCAACCCGAGTTACTAAACTTGTAGGGGTGTCTTAACTCCTAATGCCCTAAGACCAACTAGTTTGAGATTCATTAGGTGAAAGCTCGTTACATGAGTTAAAGATGCATGGTGTTTTAAATTATATGTATATATATTAAAAAGAAAAAAGAAAAAAATAATAATCCCAACCCAAGAAAGTTAACCTTAAACATTAGAACAAAAATTTTGTTTTCTTCCAAGAAAAGCCCTATAATTATATGTTGATACATTGAGCACAAAACAAAAGTTTATCAATATCTTGTTAAAAGGTATTAAACAGGTATATAACTTTAATGAGAGTTTGTTTATCTCGATTGATTAATGGAAGTAAAATGCTGAATACCCTACTTTGTGGAATTTACAAAGTATTTTTCTATTTTAACACTTTAATTACTAGGGACTAGTAATAAGTTAGTTGGGGGGTGTGATTGATACTTAAAAGTGTATTTTTATCAATGTTTTATATTATTATTTTTCATTTGAAGTATCAATAACTCCTTAACTAAAGCATGTTTTAAATGCAGGCCTATCACATAAATGAAAGGATTGATTGATGAATTTAAGAACTAAAATTGGAAGGATAAAGAGATGGCCAAACTTAGAAAAGAGATGTCGGTGCAATCCAAATAAGAATACTATTTGGTAATTGGGTTATATCTGGAGCTGTAGATCTTAGATTTAGGTTGATTTTATATGGATGGAAAGGTAAGACATAGGCCTACAACTTTCATATGGAGCTCAAGATCTAAAAAGGTCATTTTCAAGTTCAAATTNACAACAACAAATAAGTCCAAATTTGTCTTCCAGCCCAAGCATTGTTCAGTATTTGGCCCATATTTAGAGTTCTAGAAGTCTAAATGAGCTTAATTGTTTATACAAGAAAGCTGAGATGATTTCCTACATCTTTCATGTTTTCAAGTGGCTCCAATTTTGACATTATCAATGACGTTTTGAGGAGACAAGAGAAGATAAGGATTATCACCAAGTCAAGAGTTGGTCACCCACTCATCAATTAGTCATCAAATTGATAGTTTCTAATTTTAGCTTATAAAAGGAGGCATTTGCCATGCATTTAGGCTTGTTGGTTTCCAGATCAAGATCATGCTTTTACTTTCTCTTTTTGTATTTTTTGTAATGTTTATGTTTTGCTTTCATTAATATCAAGTTTATGCCTTTCATTTTTTTTTCTTTACTTAGTTAACTGTTATCTTATTTATGTTTTTATTTTGTTTATTTATTTTTATTTATTTTTATTATGTCTAGCTAAGTTTATTATGTCAAGGTAAAAAGGTTACACTAATGATGTAAGAATAAATATAGTGTAAACTTAACATGGACTTTAATGTTTGATACTAACATGTTTTGTATTTGTTATCTTGTTCACTTTTTAATACTTTGCTTGTTAAATGACTAATCTTGATTCATGTTCTATAACACTTGGTACAACAAATTCTTCACACTTGTATAACCCATACTGTATGGTATAACTGACACTTGAGCTATAAAAGAAACTTGATTTGTTGTTAACATAAGTTATAATCATGAATGTTTGACGAGATTTACAAGTATTAGCATTAATCAAATAAGATGACTAAAGTAATTATGTTAATAATCTATAATCTGATTGGAACCTCCTTTGTGTATGGTTTCTAATTAAATAATAAGAGTTTATATTATACTTGTTTGAAATACCATTAGTGAAACCTATAACCTTGATATTTATTATTATCATTGTTTAATCCTTACATTAATATTCCATCTCGAACTTCTCATCTTCTTCTTCTTCTTCTCTTTCTTTATTATTATTATTATTATTATTATTATAGTTGTTACTGTTATTGTTGTTGTTATTGTTATTGTTATTATTGTTGTTATTGCTATTATTGTTGTTCATAATTTGTACAATTAACCTCCCTGTGATTCGACCCCAATCTTACCGGGTTATTTATTGCTTCGACACTCCTACACTTGGAAGAAGACATCAATCTTTTAGTCGTGTCAATTATGGCCTTATCAACATTTAATCTTTTGTTCATTGGTTAATTATATTGTTTAATTTTTCATTGCATTGTCAACCATAAGCGAAGGGTGGGTCTAACACATATGATAAAGGTTCTTATAGCAAGGCAATGCTACACATGTTTTGCGATATTTGCATTATAGCTATTGAGAGAGGCATGAGACCAAACACATGTTTTGACAAAGCTGGCTGGAAATTTATCGTACAATCTTTTAAAGATCAGACAGGCTATTATTATCAAAATCTTAGCTTAAAAATAAATGGAATGGGATTAAAAAGGACTAGAGTGTATGGAAAAAATTAATAACTGAAACTGAAGTTTGTTGGTCTTCTGAACTTGGGACCATCTCAGCAACTGATGAATGATAGCAATCAAAAATTCAAGTTAAGCTGCTAATTTGGAATAGCCTCATAATTTTTTTTTGTCATGTTGTATTATTTATTCATCTATTAGCATTTCTAATTACATTTAGCATGTCGGTATAAAGCCCTCGTTGTTTGCCAAGTACAATATCATGTTTACTAACATAGTGGTCATGGGAGAATATGTTTGGACTCCCTCGCATGGACTTTTATCAGATGAAGATAATATGGCGGCTGGAATGAGAAATACAACCAATGAGGATACCAAAATGGAAAAAAAAAGTGGTGACTCTGAAGAGGATGTAATCCCTGATTTCAGTTGAGTTGTTAGTAACATGATTGGTGGAAGCAATGTTGCAAACAATAGCAGCAACCCTAATAGTTTAAAGAGAAAGAGTGCAAATCAGACTACTCTTCAATTGCAAAAAAGAAAAGAAAAAAGGAACTGAAATAGGAGCAGTACTAGTTACACGTCTAGATAAAATTGTTAAGACTGTCTCTATACCTAGAGGGATCACAGCTCCTTAAAGTGATAAAAAAAAAGGTTGTAGCATTGAAAACGTAATGGAAGAACTACACTTTATTGATGGAGTTGTCTTTGGTAGTGCACTACATACCTTTGCAACTAAATGCTTCTATGTGAGGAGCAAGAAGGATATGTGGGCTGCAATGGGTTATATTGCTAGAAAAATATCATGGCTGAAAATAATGTTTGACCAACACAAACAAACTTAGCTGGACAAGGTCAATTTTTAGCTTGTTACCCTATTCATGTCTTTGTATTTATATTAAATTCTGTAGACAAGTAACATACTTAGTTGTCTGAAATATTTTCCACTAGTTTCGTAGACTTCCTGTGCTGTAAATATTGCTGGAATTAGAAAGAGTTGCCCATGTTTTGGTGTATTTTCATGGCTAAGTTTTTGGAACTCGCTACCATATATATTTTGTTATATATGTATGACTGAATAGTGATGTTGAGTTAGAATTTCATGAATGTTAATTTCTGAATTGTAGACCTTAATTATGTGGATGCTTATCTTTCAATGTTACCTTAAATATATGGATGCTTAAATTTGAATGTTATGTTTAGCTTATTAAAGTACTCCTTTGCAATTTGGTTACTTTGAAATTGAATGGTTGGTGATAATAAGTTATGCAACCGAGACTATTGCTTGTTTGTATTATACTTTAAATGTTTGGTTAGTTGCTCTTGAATGGTAGGTCTAGGTTGCTAATTTTGAAATTTTGTATTGGTGTGTGCCTCATTTGAATGTTTGGTATCTTACTCTTGAATGGTAGCTTTTGAAAGTTAGGTAATAGTTTTTGGAATATTACTTTCATTTTGATGTATTTGTATATAAATACCAGTAAGTATGGGAAGTTATGCACTTGCATACTATCAATTTTTTTGGTAGAAATCGAATGTGTTATTACCTACAATAAAGAGTGGTTGTTTCTAATTGCTGGTGTTACTGATTGCTGTTTTTTATACATTTATGATAGGTAAGTTTCATTTTTTTTTTTGGTTAAATGTAAGAATATATATTATGATCAAAAGAAGCAAAGCCACTAAAAGTAGCAAGCACAGAATATGTATAGATAGAGGGCAACAGAGACCCTAAACCAAAATGGGAATAAGTTCCCATTGATGAAGACATAAAATAATTAACCTAAGGCCAATAGAAGCCACACTTCAAACAAACAATATAAAAGATATGGCTCACATCCCATCAAGAATAACTACTAGGCAGCCAAGTCAAGACAAGGGAAATTAAGCTAAGATAGGGGAAGAAGACGTCCCAGCCATGTAGAGAAACTGCCAATTATTCATGCCAAAGCAGAACCGTAGGATAGGTGGCAAGGATAGCCGCTTAACCCCCATGCTATTCATGCAGCCCAGCCATGCAGAGACACCACCAGATGACGAGAACAGCTGTAGGACATATTGAGGAATGAATCATTAGTAAGAGAGACCAAATCAGGAGCTGACATGTTGTACCCTATAGTTGACAAGCCAAGGAGCACAAATGGAAGACTTCGAGAAGCAAAAATGGAAGCCATACAGCCATGCAGAATTCCAGCCATTCATGTGAGGACAGCTACCAGCCATGCAAATTAAGCATGCCCATCCTTGCAACGAATAAAACCTTCCATGCAATTAAAGCATGCCCATCCTTGCAGAAGTAGATCCAACTAATGAGATATGGCCACATGAAAGAGCATGCAGAGCCATCAACAATGGAGGTTCAACACACCAAGGATTAGACCATTACAAAATGATGATGAAGGATTAGAAGCCAAGAGAAAATGCGTCATGCATTTCCAGCTTGACAACCATTGTTGTTTCAACTAGAAGGATGTAATATCTCCTGTTATACAAGATGAGACCATTACAGAATGAAGACCTCCCCGTTATCAAAGCAGCCCCTCTATCCAATATGCAAGAGGGAGTGATCCTTCTCATAGAAGTGGAAGATGATGAAGAACAGGACTTGAAACCTTCTAAAAAGAGAGTTGATACTTCTGGTTCTCTTCTAAAAAATCCTCTTGTTGTGCTCCTCCCATATGAGATAAACTGCTATGCCCAGGGAGACTCTCCTCATACGAGCATCCATGTTTATTTTCTCCATTTAATTCATTAGGTTGTAGCTGATTGGTTAATATTATGGCATTCGTTAAAAGTCAGTTTAGTTTCTTAGTTTTTAAATGTTTGTTTATGGTATGCATTGGGATAGTGAATGGTAAAAAATAGTTAGCTTTGTTAAAGACCTCTATCATTGTATATTTTTCTATATAATATCATTATTCTTTTGTTCAATATACTAAAGTAGCATTCTATAAGTAGAACAAGTTTGAATCTTAAGGGAATGTGGCAAACATGATTATTATTTATTGAATCAGGCAAGAGGAAAATGAAAATATTATAATTAATTATATGGCTTAGTTTTGGAAATGCAAATTTCAATGATGTATGATACAGTTGACATATTATAGTTAGCACAAGAAATGAAATAGTGGAAGTAGGAAATGAAAAGAAAAAACAATTTGTGCGTGACTTGTTCATTCTTTCTAGAATTTCAATTTTGATCTGTTGAAATTCTATTTTGTATGTTATGTATAGCAAATGGAATTATAAATTTTGATTAGAGATAATTGACATTTTGGAAAAAGAAATTCAATTTCACTTTCAAAGGAGGTAAAGGACTAAATTGCAAATAAATATAGCCTTAAAAAATTTACAAGCCGAGCAAAATTTCATTCAACGTGAAGAAAGTGAACAATAACACTAACTTACAAGAATGCATTATCCTTTTTTTTGTAACAAGTCATACAATATTCAATTATTCATAAAAAAAAATATTGTATGCATGATAGATATGGATTCACACTGTTTTTCAATACTTTTTGATGCGGATTATGATGACGTACTGAATAACATTGCCGATTATGTTAATTATGGTAATTTTTCTGAAACAATGGAGATTGCAGTGGTAATTATAGTTCTGATATTGATGATGACGATAATAACAATGATGATTCAAATGAAGAAGGTGAGTTATTTTAGGAAAAGGAGTTCGATAATCAGAAATTGATTTCATGCACGGCAAGTGCCATAGCTTTATATTATAATACTTATATATATAAGGAGCCTTATATGGATTCGTACAACACTGGAATGCCATAGTTGATAGAAATATTACATGGACATTGGATGCGTTGTGTAAACATGTTTAGAATGGATGCAACAATATTTTAGAGTCTGTGCTTTAAACTTGAAAACTAATATGGGTTAACGACATCTAGAAAAATGTGTGTTTCTGAAAAAGTTAGAATATTTTTTTATACAATGGCTTTGGGTGCTTCCAATAGGGAAGTTCAACAGCGATTCCAACATTTAAGAGAAACAATTAATAGGTACTTTAATAAGGTTCTTAGATAAGTTTGTTCGCTTGCTATAGATTTAATTCAACTTGCAGATCCCGGGTTTGTAAACACACTAAGGGAAATTTTGAACAATCTGAGGTATATGTCATATTTCAAGGTAATGTCGTTAATCGTATTTGTTAATGTTGATTTATATTTCATGAATTTGTGAAATTTAATTTTTTTTGTTAGCTTAAATTGATGTTATTTTGCTGGTTTATTATTAGAATTGTGTTGGAGCTATTAACAGTACACATGTTCATGCATATGTTTTTTTTTAAAGCAAATCCCATTTATCGGCCGAAAAGGTGTGCTGACCCAAAATGTTATGGCTACATGTAGCTTTGACATGTCATTCACATTTGTTTGGGCAGGTTGGAAAGGAAGTGCACATGATACATGAATTTTTCTCGAGGCAATTGACAATCCACGTATAAAATTTCCTAAGCCACAGGAAGGTAGTAATATATGTATGTGTGTGTGTGTGTGATAATTAATGTTATTTTTTTATATAATTTTTAGTTTAAAACAATTATATGTTTTTCTAGGGAAATAATACTTGGTTGATTCGAGATATCACAATAAATATGGATTCTTTGGTCCATATAGAGGTAAGAGATATCATTTGTAAGAATTTAGGAGGCGAGGATGGCTACAAACTTGTGAAGAAATTTTCAACCATATGCACTCTTCATTACGTTGTATGATAGAACGAACATTTGGAGTTTGGAAAAAAAGATGGTGAATCTTACATGATATGTCATCCTATAATTACAAAGCACAAGTTCAAATTGTTGTCACATTCATGATAATTCATAATTACATTAGAAGAAGTTCAATGTAAGATGTGGTATTTATAGAGTTCGATCGCCATCCTGATTTTGTACCCGATGATTTTTCTAATTGATGTGGCTCCATATTCATAAAGCCAAGAACACTAAAAGCCTTCATGAATGGATTACGTATGTGATGGGGTTGCTGCAAGTTTAATGACATAATTATAAATTATTGCTCTAATATGTTTAGGTCTATTTGCAAACATTTATTTGTTGTAATGTAACTTCATTAATATTATGGATTAAGTCTTTTTAGGTAATTATACAATAAAATGAAATTGAATCACAATTTATAACCAAACACATTAAATAACTTTTTTTTCAATTTCAATTTCAACCACAGTTTTAACTAAACATATATTTTTCCAGACTAACCTCAACTAAAAGCACTTTTTACGAAACTATATTTATCAAACCACAACTACAACAACTACTACAATACAAACACACTCATAGTGAAAAATTAAAGATAAAAGTGCATCTCCAGGATACCAAAGCTTTTAACGAGGATAAGTTGTAGATTAAATGGACTTTGGGCTTAAAGTCATGCTTATGTAGCTTAACTCCAGATAACTAAGGTTGATAAATAATGAAAATTAATTTAAAACTAATTTTACATTAATTTTTTTAAAAACATTCACTATAAATATGGGTTGAAGGAAGAGTGTTTTACACATATTTTTGAACTTTTATTCACCCCAGTTTTTTCATAATATTATTTTTTTTCCTGATTCTAATGCTGAAGTTTTATTATACTATTGAGAGATTTTGAGTCATATTTTATATAATTCATGAGCCTAGTGTAGCTATTTAAAGTGGTGTTGTTGAAATATTAAGAGCCAGATTATAATAATTTTTTTTGCACAATTTTTTTTTAAAAATAAATAATTGATTATTAACAATAATATATTTTATTTTAAATTAGTTTTTAAATGCTTCAATAAATATTTGTTTTTAATAATCTAGTTTTTAAAATTTTCTTTATGCAATTATATTCAAGAATACTTAATTGTTTTTAAGATTTTAGTTTGATCATATAATTTTAGTATTTACATGCATTATTCTTATAGTAAAGCTAAAAATAATAATAATTTGAATTGACTAGTTTTTCGATAATAATTAAGCTTGCATATTCTTCAATTTCTTGCACAATCGTTCATTGCTTCGTCTTCTTTTTTCTCAATATTGAATGATATGTTATGCAAGAGATTATGATACCAACAATATTTCTAAGAAGAATATCATGAAAACTTTATAATATCATCATATCATATCATATCATGTCAATCATATCATATTATATACACTCAAACATAAAAAATTAAAAAAAAAGAAGCTATTTTACATACATATCAACAACAAATTAGTTATATTATTGAAGAACAATATTTCTTTTTCATGGATATTTATAAATGTAAATAATGTTACAGTACTATAAATACAGTTGGAAGCGCTAATTTTTTTGAAAACCTTCTTATATGTTCACTATAGCAATAAATATCATGGTTACAAGCATGATGTTGAAAGTTAGAAAGCTATGATAAATCGATAATCTCATTAGTTAGCATAAAGGAAGTAAAAGAGACTTGCAAATAAAGAAATTATTAATTTTTAAGAGTCCCGTTTTATTTCTATAATAACAAAATAAAAAATATATATAAAAATTTTTATGAGTTATTTTTAACATAAGGACCAATCAAAACAATTTTAATGATGGATGTGCATGCATGCATGTATGATATAATATTTTTCTTAGACGAAAAGTATGATTTGAGGTTAAGAGACTTAAACGTGAAGTAAAATCTCGTCTATAGAGTTGAGGGTTAATTTGACTTTACGACTAGCAAAATGCACGGAAAGTCTTACAAGTTTTACCAATCTATTAAATATATTCAATTCATTGCATTCCAAGTTTTCATTTGCTTCTTGAATTGTCCGAATTCACTCATCTAAGTTATATATATATATATTCATGGTACGACTTAGAACTATCACATATGCCAAAGCAGAACTGAATTTACATTTTTATTCCTAGTTCTCCTTTTGTTTCTCGAGAGATTATTGTCTGAAGGCAAGACTAGCTAGCAATGGAAGGAAAACAAAAATTCCTCCATGGAACACTAGAAGCTACCATCTTTGATGCAACACCTTATACACCACCATTTCCCTTCAATGTAAGTAGTCCGCCATTCGAGTAGCTACATGTAATGTTATTCTTTGTGGCGAGTAAGATTGACCCAAATATGCAATGGGATAAACCTTCTTTCATTCTTTCATGTCTCAAGATTTTTGAACTCATCGAGTCTTGGATATGTATGTATATATATATATATATATATAGTGTGCGTGTGGTCTTAACAGCATGNAGTAAGATTGACCCAAATATGCAATGGGATAAACCCTTCTTTCATTCTTTCATGTCTCAAGATTTTTGAACTCATCGAGTCTTGGATATGTATGTATATATATATATAGTGTGCGTGTGGTCTTAACAGCATGCTGAAAATCTCACTTATTGTCCAAAAATTCTGTTCTGTAGTGTATATTTATGAATGGAAGCCCCACTTACGTGACTATCAAGATAGGCAACAAGAAGGTAGCAAAGACAAGCCATGAATGTGATCGAGTTTGGAATCAAACTTTTCATATTCTCTGTGCTCACCCTCTGGATTCAACCATCACCATCACCATGAAAACAAAGTGCTCCATCTTGGGAAAATTCCACATCCAAGCACATAAGATTGCCACCGAGGCAAGCCTAATTAATGGATTCTTTCCACTGGTCATGGAAAACGGAAAGCCGAATCCTCAGCTCAAACTCAGGTTCATGTTGTGGTTTAAACCAGCAGAACTTGAGACAACTTGGGCAAAAATACTCAACAATGGTGAATTCCAGGGACTAAGAAACGCTACATTTCCTCAAAGATCCAACTGTCATGTTACGCTCTATCAAGATGCTCACCATTGCTCGAGTTTTAAGCCTCCATTTGATCTTTGTGGATCTCCTAGAAAATTATGGGAGGATGTTTACAAAGCCATTGAAGGAGCAAAGCATTTGATATATATTGCAGGCTGGTCTTTCAATCCTAAGATGGTGTTAGTAAGTGAAGCTCTATCACAATGTATACCCCCATTAGTTTGCATAGTCTTACCTTTATTTTACTTCTTGTCTTGAGAAACTAACTGATCAATATACTGCAACTCGGACAGGTTAGGGATCCTGAAACTGACATGCCTCATGCTAGAGGAGTAATGCTTGGTGAGTTGTTGAAGAGAAAAGGAGAGGAAGGTGTGGCAGTGAGAGTTAAGCTTTGGGATGATGAAACATCCCTGCCATTCATTAAGAACAAAGGTGTAATGGGAGTTCATGATGAGGATGCCTTCGCATACTTCAAACATACCAAAGTAATATGCAAATTATGCCCAAGATTGCACCATAAGTTCCCTACTCTCTTTGCTCACCATCAGAAGACTATAACTGTGGATGCCAGAGCACGTGATTCGATAGGTGAGAGAGAAATAATGAGTTTTGTAGGGGGATTAGACCTTTGTGATGGCCGCTATGACACAGAGAGACATTCCTTGTTTCACACACTCAACAAAGAATCACATTGTTTTGATTTCTACCAGACAAATATTGCTGGTGCTAGTCTTCACAAAGGAGGGCCTAGAGAGCCATGGCATGATGCTCATGCTTGTATTGTAGGTCAGGCTGCTTTCGATGTACTAACCAACTTTGAGCAGAGGTGGAATAAGCAATGTGACGGTTCTGTATTATTCCCTATCAGCTCCATACCAAATCTTATACACCAGCCTTTTCCTTCAAGCGTTTCCAATGACAGAAATTGGAAAGTGCAAGTTTTTCGGTCAATCGACCATGTTTCAGCAATCCATTTGGCTAGAAACTTGAGGGTGGAGCGAAGTATACATGAAGCTTATGTAGAGGCGATTAGGCGTGCAGAGAGGTTTATATACATTGAAAACCAATATTTCATAGGAGGGTGTCAATTGTGGGATGAGGATAGGCACTGTGGATGCACAAATCTAATACCTATTGAGATTGCACTCAAGGTGGTGAATAAGATCAAAGCAAAAGAGAGATTTGCAGTGTATATATTGATACCAATGTGGCCTGAAGGGGTGCCTGACAGTGAACCAGTTCAGGACTTATTGCATTGGACTAGACAAACAATGGCAATGATGTACAAGCTAGTAGGAGAAGCATTACAAGAAAGTGGTGAGCCAGGACACCCAAGAGATTACCTAAATTTCTTTTGTCTTGCAAATAGGGAAGAGGAGAACAAGGGAGAGCTTATTCCTCCATATTCACCCCATCCCTCAACACAATATTCGAATGCACAAAAGCATAGGAGGTTCATGGTATATGTCCATTCCAAGCTAATGATAGGTATGAGTAGAGCTACTAGCTATACATCTTGACTCTCTTTATACATAAAATTAGTGAATTTAACTACATAAGGGGGTACACTTTGTGATCATGCACTAATCAATTATGTTTTGTATCTTTTTTGGTGTTTGATTTTTCAGTGGACGACGCTTACATGTTGATAGGATCTGCAAATGTGAATCAAAGATCAATGGACGGCAGACGTGACACTGAAATTGCAATAGGATGCTACCAACCCAAAAACGGTGAAAACACGAGTAATCCTCGTGACATCCTAGCATACCGTATGTCGCTGTGGTATGAACACACAGGACTCGAAGAAGAAATTTTCCTACAGCCTGAAAGCTTGGCATGTGCACAAAGGATGCGTCTCATAGGGGAGCAAATGTGGAACGTTTACGCTGGTGAAGAAGTTGTGGACATGGAAGGTGTGCACCTTGTAAACTATCCTTTGATAGTAACTAAGGATGGTGCTGTTGAAGATCTTGTTGATGGAGGTGGTAACTTTCCTGATACTAAAAGTCCTGTCAGGGGGAGAAGATCAAACATGCTACCTCCTATTTTCACTACTTGACGAGTCCTGAAGAGATGATAGTTTGGAAAATATATACACTATTGTGCAAGAAATATTTCATGTAAATATATGTTGAATAATTTGTAGCTTTTACATTCAATAATTAGAAATGAAAAAAAAGAAGAAGAAGAAGAAGAAGGAAATTTGAATACAAGTAGCTCATCATCATCTATTGGATGAGTGGCTATCAGTGGCTATGAGCCGGTGTCAATAATTGAGTTACAGCAATGCCTTGTCATCTTTTCAATAATTCACTTCGCTGGCAATTGTCCACGGACAGTGACAAGGGATGTCCTTTGCCTTGCCCGGGTCATCCTCTCCAACTTTTCCACACATGTCTCGATCACTAGGTAATAATAATAATAAACCATTTAGGTGGCCTAAGCGGTAAGGACTTGTGATCAAGAGGTTTGCTTCTTCTGTGGTCTCAGGTTCGAATCCTTGGTTGCTCATATGATGGCCACTGGAGACTTACATGATCATTAACTTCAGGACCCGTGGGATTAGTCGTAGTGCGCGAAAGCTGGCCCGGACACCCACGTTAATCAAAAATAATAATAAAAAAAAAAAAAAAAACTTATATGTAAACATGTAATATGTAACATTTTAAGGTATGATAAAAACTGATTTTATATTATTTTCTAATATATAATGTATTGGAATATCAAATTATCAATAAACCATTAACATTAATTTATGTGCTGTTGATTTGCTCTGATCAGATGTAACAACATATATATATATATATATGAATTGAAAAAAGAAAAAATCACTAAGACAGCATTGATGTCATCGTTCTGACATTGTCACGATACAATTAGCTATTACATAATCTTAATTACGTGGTTCATAGTGGGAGAACACTGTTGGAGTTTATGATTGCCAAATATGATTAGCATCTGCGCCTGTGTCCCATTATCTATTGCACTGTTTTCTTTCCCAGAAGAAGAAGAAGAACTCTACACTCCCTTTCACTCTGTTTGGTGACTCTGATACCAAAGGAAGAAAAGAAAAGACAGGAAGCCAGGAGATAAACGTTCATATAATCACATTAATGATATAGACTTATCCAATTTCTTATCAAGTGGAGTGCTCTTTGTGTGTGTGTGTGTGTGTGTGTCTGTGTATCTGTGAATGGACAGGAGCTCAAGCTCTTTGAAAATAAGTGAAAGAATCTGTGCAGTGTTTATACCTTTAATCGGTATTATACAGGCTGTGGTATTGAGTTTTACTGCTTGCTTTGACCACCACCTTCCTCCCAAGAAGCTCCAATACACCATTGATGACCTCCGTAGGATAGCTAGCAACTCTCTCTGTATGTTTTTCTCTTTTTCACTTTGTCAAGAACTTATGGTTATGGTTTTTAGTTTTTGACGTTGTGTGTTTGTTTGTACTGGTGATATTGCAGTTACAGTCAATGAAGTTGAGGCATTGCTTGAGTTGTTCAAGAAGTTGAGCAGTTCTATTATTGATGATGGCCTTATACACAAAGTAAATGAAATCTCTTCCTCTTTTCTTTCCTGTATATGCAGGCGTTTTTGTTCTGATTTTTCTTAATTCTTATGGGATTTCTTTGTTGAATTTAATGTCTTAGTACTGTACTTAATTGAGATAGATTTGAAGAGGTTTGAGCTAATTTGAAATGCTAGTTTAGAGAAGTACTATTTCCTTCGCAAAAAATAATAGAGATAGGATTAAAAAAAAAAAGAAGAAAAAACACGTTTTGGGCAATTATAATCACTGTAGAAGTCAATTAATATACTGAACTTATCCTTGTTTCCTTTGTGATTTGAAGGACGACCTCAAATTGGCCCTGCTGAAAACTCCAGCTAGTGACAACCTCATCTTGGACAGGGTAGATTCAGTGTGCCAGCCTATAACTCTTTTTTCAAATTTTATGCAATGTTCGTCCATTTCGTATGATTGTTGGGAAATAAGATCACCAATCTAGTCATGTTGCTAGCCACAAGAATGCATTTCAGTAACTTATGTGGATTTTTGGATCATGGGGTTGATATATATGTGCATCAAAGAACTCATTGATAGAGCTCTATTCCCATATGATACTGAACATGGTATCAAGCATCGTCTGTTTTTGTCTTTTACAATCTTAAACTAGTTTGCATTAGGAATACCCTAGCTCGTAGGCTGCAGCTATTGCTTCTTCTTCTTTTCTTTTTTATCCACCCAGCGCATGACTTTCGATCATCTTTCCTTCGGATTTGTAACTCATTAACTCATACTCACCATTTCTTCTAGTTATTTGCTCTTTTCGATGAGAAGAAAAATGGGGCAATTGAATTTGAAGAATTTGCCCGTGCACTCAGTGTTTTTCATCCTCGCGCTCCCATGGAGGCTAAAATTGATTGTGAGTGTTTTTGCGAATAATGCAGCCTTCTTTAGCTGTTTACTTTATGTGATTAGAGGTTAGATTTTCTTGTTAAAAACCATTGGTTTCTTTCTTCCTTTGGTTTCATGCAGTCGCATTTAGGTTGTATGATTTGAGACAGACTGGTTTTATCGAGCGGGAAGAAGTGAGTATCCCTATGTTTCTATTATGACTAGCCAAATTGCAACATCAAAATCACAAACATGTGCATATAATACTTCTCTTTCATGTGTTGATCAGCCACTAACATGTAGTTTTCAGGTCCGGCAGATGTTAAATGCTATTTTGTTGGAGTCTGGGTTGCAGATCTCAGAGGAAAGTCTTGAAGTTATCATTGACAACGTAAAGAATGCTGGTTTCTAAGCTAAAATTTGTTCCTTCTGTGCTTCTTTCAGTTCCACTTCTTTCCTCTTTCCTTTCAAAGCTTTTGACATTCACAGTGTTGGCTTCCATACGTATCCCAGACATTTGCAGATGCTGATGCTGACAAGGATGGTAAAATTAACAAAGTAGAATGGAAGGCATTTGCTACTCAGCACCCAAACCTCTTGAAAAATATGACTCTTCCTTATTTAAGGTAACCTGCCTCCTCATCCCCTTCTCATTTTTGTTAAGACAATGATTTCTCTCTGCTACCAAGTTCAGTTTTTGCTAGCTAACTATTTTGCTTAGCATCCGTCGGCGTTGATTTTCATCTTTTTGGTAATGATTGTTGTGTTTAAACCCCAACATTGATTCTAGTCAGGAAAGAGCACCTGTGGAATGAGGTAAAATTTTCATGTTTGAAAGGATCTTTCCCCGTTTTCTCTTTTCAAATTGACTTCCTTGATTTTGCTAAGGGATCTCACATATGGAACATATGGGTCTGAATGAGCTTCTGCACTTCTTAATCTGTACTTTGAAAGGCCATCACTCATACGGTGTTTGTGTGAACTCACTTTGCAGGGACATCACCACAATGTTTCCCAGCTTTATTTTCAAAACAGAAGTTGAGGACTGAGTTTCGTTGCTGCCAATTTTTGACGAGGTCAGAAGCTGAAACACGTCTGGCAAGGCTTTAAATGCAAGATCACTATTCAAGAATGCTTTCAGCTGGCAACAGATTTTGGATTTTGCTTGGAACTTGTTTATTGTAATGTTGCCTTAACAAGAGTGATTTGAGTTTTAATTGGATGGTAATGGCATGACTGGAATCGCAAGAAGGTCAAACCCATGGCATGCCTTCCTGTAACTCATTGTCAATTTGTACCATGTTGCTTTCTTGGAATACATGCAAATATTATAAATAGTTTCAAGAATTTTATGAACAGATCTAATATTATTTAAAATTTATGCCTTTGACATATGTCTCCTATAAAAAATTTATTTTATAAAAAAAAATATAATATATATTAATATCAACTACTCTAATTAATATCAAATTTTAAAAGAGAATTAATTAAAAATAATGTTTTAATATATTAAAAATTTTATAATTATAATAATTTTTTATTTCAAATATTATTGTTCTACAAACTTAATAATTTGAATATTAAATATAATTTGAATATTAAAAAAAATATTAATAATAAATATATTTTATATAAATATCTTAAGTGGCATAGTAGTTATTTATCCAGATGTTTTGGTAGTGGTGCTCGTATTCCTGAATTTCAGCATAACAATAACCCAAATGTTGCTGGTGAAAAAGTAAAATTAAAATTAGCCACATACAGAAGTTATTAACCAATAGAAACCTAGTTTGGCACTACTAGTCTCCCAATTATAAATGGTAGAGTTTGACTAGTATCTAACAACTAAAATAGGACAAAACAGAAGAAGAAAGTGTTTGACAATAACATATAATTATCTTAATATTTTATTTAAAAAATAATTGATAAGATAAAATAAAATATTAAAAAAAATTATCTTACGCTTGCCTTTAGCATGTATTATTACCCTTAACATTTAACATGTATTATTGTCAAATTTTATAAACTTGAAAGAATAATCGGACATTATTTTATACTTACTTTGATACGTCAAAAACATTTGCAGAACTGACAAACGCTATTTTCTGTTACTCCTCCACAGTGATGAATCTGATTATTATTTTTTTGTTCCATTTGATTTTTACCAATAATAATAATAACAACAACTAAAACTAGTTTTACTAAAATAAAAGAATTAAAATTAAATTAAAATCAGTTTAAACCAATCATTTTCAATTTGATTATTTAAAGAAAATCAATTCAAACAGTTTTATTTTTTTTAATCCAATTAACTTTTTTTTATTTAGCTCAATTTGAATTTGATTAGCTTTAGCTTTTCAATTTCAAGCTTATAAAACCAAAATCAAATCAAACCAATTATTTTTTAAAAAATTATAATCTATTTAATGATTTTTTTTTTCAAATTAGTTTTTTAAGGTTTTTTTTAATTTTCTCAGTTTAATTAATTTTTCAAATTTTTTTTGCTAACCTCTACTCCACCATGACTTCAAACTTTGCTTTTCAAAATAATTTTTCATTTAATAATTTCAATTAAAATAATTTTTTTTAGTTTTATTTTTTTATTTCTAACATCAATGCCTTAAAATCATAAAAAAAAATTACATTAAAAGTTCATTTTTAGCATCAATAATTATTCTCGACCAAATTATGTGCCAGGTTCTGGAGAGGTTGCTTTTGATTCCTGCCGGCTGCCTCTGTCCAACCCGGAGCTGTTAAGGAGTTAATTTCTTTCTTTTCCCCAACACCCGAGAAGAACGAAAATGAAGTATTTGACTAGATTCAATGATAGTGTAACTTGTTAGAGCAGGACACCCACCCCCCCCCC
>SRLM01001515.1:0-15399 GCA_015708895.1 Populus ilicifolia | reverse complement strand
CCCCCGCCCCCCCGAGATTCCCTTCTCCCTTCTCCTCTCCTTTACCTGAGAATGGATACGAGGCAACATGAGATTCACTTGATATATTGGATAACAAGACAACATAATGCAGAAAAGGATTATATTTCAAAGAAGGCCTGGCCATGTACTTCCTGTGATGATCTCAACCATTCCACAAGAGTTACTGCCCACCAGTTCCTCATCGAATAAAAGAAACGACATTCTCATTGCAATACATAAATAAGTTGAACGTTGAAAACGCTATACTGCCAGAACCTAATTGATCAGAATTAGGTGCAAGATGAAGCACGCCAAAATCCATAAAAACAAAAATATGAGAACGTATCTGCGAATGCCATGACTTCAAACCAGCCCCATGCCTGTGAGTAGTTACTGCTACGATGTATAAAACAATGGGAAAGCAAAGCTATAACTAAATTGATCTAAAGCTGAGTACAAACTAGAAACTGTAATTTAGATCATTCTAATTTCTAAATGTCAATGAGCACGTTACATCATTCCAATGCTCAAAAATTGTCTGCACAAATCATATTGGGAGGGATTAGTGCATGCTTTAGCAGATTGTAGCATAAACCTTCCTTCTCTTTTCATGTAGGTTTTTTTGGATGAAATTAACAGTTGATGGTTTCAAAAACCATTAAACATCTACAAGACTGGGAACCCCTGCCCATTCAAAAACAAAATAAATCCTACAAGTCACCATTTTTGGCTCATTGAATGTAGAACTGCATGGAAGGGCATCGGTTTTGAGTAGCATGCTTGTTTTACATTAAAGTTATTTGTTGGTTTCATCGTTACAATATAGGTGACTTACAAAATATTATTGGAATAAACACATTAAAATACAACATTATTTTGATTTTACCCATCCGTTTTGTTGCATAAAAAAACAGATGACTCCTCTTTCTATTTTTAAATCATTCTAGAAGCACGGCATTATTTTATCCCGTCTAAAACTCAAAAGAGAACCACCACAGAAGACATATACCTGACTTCTTCTCCACCATGATGCTTTAGTCTCCATGGTACCTCCCTGATTGGCGTTGCATTTTCAAACTTCCTGACGGGCTGGGAGGGAAGTGACTGGTACCAAAGAGATTCAAAAACATTCTTAAACTTTGTCACACTACGAATAAGTCTTTCACCTGCAGAACATTAAGATAGTAGAAATTAAAAGTTATCCCAAATTTGGTAATGTCAAGTGATACAAGAGCAACATACAAAAATATTGCGCACAAGAAAATTAATCTTAGAAAAGCTTCGATGATAAATTATCAACTAGACAACAGATGAAAAGACACATTGTGCAGCCCAGGAACTACATTTCACACCCATCTCTGAGTCCACAATCATACTAGCCAGCTTTAATTTATGTCAAAGGCTGTTTCACTGAACCTAACCTCATTTAGTTGACTCCTTTGGTGCTTTCACCAGACAAAGAAAAACGTGAGGTATCCTTTGAATCAACAACTCTTCGCCTTCACCCACCATGCCTCATAATGTTCAATAGTTACATTTACCTAAAATGACCGTAGATACAGGGAAAAAAGAAACTAGCAACTGTCATAGCTATGAATCTGATTTTTCTTTGAATTGTTGACATAATTCTTGACAACTAGGTGCAGAAATGCCTATCCTGACAAAAATGCAATCACCATTTCACAAGACTGATAAATTTCATGTTATGCCAGAACACTACTTCAGGTAAACTTCTCACAGAACCCATATCACATAACAAGCTCTAAGATAACAAAAGGCTAATACTAGTCCAATTTCTACAAGAAGCTGACTATTATTAGCATCTTCTTCGAACAGAAAAGCTAATTCCCTGAACCTCCTCTTGTTCAGATGACTCCTTTGGAGCTTACACCTGACAGAAAAACCTGAGATGTCCTTTGAACCAAAGACATCTTTGTCTTAGCTCACCGTTCTAGACATAAAAAGCCCTAAAGTAAGACCACCAAAATAGTTAAGAGGCTAATAAACTAACATTGCAGGTGCTAATAGTCCAATTTATACAAGAAGCTGACTATGATTAGCATCTTCTTTGAATCAAAAAGCAAAAACTGTAACAAGGTAATAGGTTATAAGTTAAGAAGATATTCATCTAAGTTGATAGGAGTCAGCATGGGTGATAAAACACGCAGTTTGTTACACTGATATTAAAGTAAGGCCACCAAAATATGCAATGCCATACCAAAAGAATGGTTGTGATTATTATCTATACAGCCATTTCATCTACACAAACCAACAGAAGCTGGTTCCTATATACTTGTTCAATTGCTAGAATTATATCATGGCTCTATAGAAATGGACATGATTTAAAGGACATCAACATCAACCCAAGATCTCTTTAGCCCACCTCTACTACCTTCAGCATACTATCTGGTATAGCCCCAAAACCTATCCTGATATTACAAACACATATACTCATACCCAGTCCTCATTAATGTCTCAATAAGTAACATCAAGAGGCAACTATCACAACCTCCAATTTATTCAGCAATACAATAAATTAGGCAGCCAAATATCATCTCATGCCATCCTCAAGTAAAATTTTAGAGGCTATCTTGCTCTTCTGCAATTTCTCTGACATGAGTGGGACAGTCATCCACCTTGTAGCATTTTGAACACCAACTTCACATATCTATACTGGTTCAACTGCAAAATTCATATCTATGCGCCAAAAAATTACTCGGCAAGAATGTAACTGAAGAGAAAAGGGTTCAACTTGTACAGATGAACTGCAACAAGATGAGATCTTGGACACCTACAGTCCATTTGAACGACACGCTCTTACATAGATCTAAACTAATCATTAAGTATCAACAAATAAATAATGACAGCAAGTAGGAAGAATAGAAGTCACCAAAATTAGCTTTAATTAAAGACTTTAGAATTTAGATCCATGAAACTCATAACAGAAGCAGAATACCTGCCTAGGACGGGTATAGTTGCCAGCCCCTTGTAAGTTGTAACACTACATGCCCATTTCCTTCAGGAATTCCATGCTTTATCTTGATGCATGAAGAAGTGACTTGGTATCCATGGAGGCAACCATATTATATTTGACTAAATGGTGTTGCAGAACAAATTCCCGTGTGCTGAAATAAGGGTTGTAACAATGTCGCATAGCCACGGATAGGATGAAAGCTAGGAAAATTTTGATCAGGGAGGAAATTGGCAATCACTTCCATCCAAGATTCAAGTCTTGGGATGTCACCATCCAATTTCCACACACATTTTTGAAGTGCTGAAAAATGGGATGCATAAATTCCAATAAGTCCATCCAAGAATCCAAAAAATATACTATACCTTTCCACAAGCTGCACCAATTCTATCTCCACACAGCCACCTCCAATCACTAATCAAATCCAATCAAAACGGGAAGCATTAGAATGGCTAACCACATCATACCTGTCAAGTGTCAACTTGACAATCTAAACCCTCTAATATGAGATCAGAACTTTTCCTTTTTCCGAAATAGCTCCAATCATGAACCACCAAAATGAAAACCAAGACCCTATGGTGCATCCTCCACATCAAAAAATAAAAAATAAAAATGACAAGGCCTAGTAAATAGAGTATAAAAACAGAAAAACATTTGCACATCAAAGAAAATCCCTAGACACATACTCTAAGCTACAACCCTACAACATTAGCAAAAGTCAATCTTCAAAAGCCACTCTATAGCAGTAATCCATACTGCTAAACACTTCATATGGAGTTGTGGGGGACCACACAGTAAGCTTCAATTGTAAACTAAACATGAATAGAAGCATATAGAACCATGTAAGAGATAACTCAAGAAAAATTTCTATCAATCATGAGAACCTGAACAATTCCATCTCAAATTCATGAAATCCCAAGCTTCTTGCCTGAAGGAATGTCTAGAGCAGAACAACTCAGTTGTAACCATGGTGCTATTAAACAAGCATTCATTCTCAAATAGTATTGTATTCTGCAACTCCTATACAGCAAACCACACCATAAATACCTTGGACCTAAGGAATAAATTGCCTTGTCATGTATGATAAACAGCAAACCCACTAACCTCTAGCACCTTGAGCACATTGCAAATGCAAAACTGTAAGCTTCAAAATCTACATTTTGATTGACCAAAAGAATTGGCTGCACTTATGTAATCCCACTACTTATATGCCTCCAGGAATTACTTCATTGATTCCCTAGCAACTAATATCAAACAAAATTGTTTCTAGCCTTCACCCAGCTCAGTCAGAAGAGATGATTTACATCGATACTTGAAGCTAAAAGGGCAGTCACAACATTGAAAATTAACATTATATTATGTAATGGAAAACCAAGGTTTCTACTAATTAAATAAAGCAGTAACAAATTTCTATGAAAAAGCATTTTAGAATAGCTAGAAAAGTTGATAAATAAAAGACTACTAGTTCATCATACACATATAGATGAAAGACACTCCTCGACTATTGAGATATTGGCAGGAACAGGCAGCCAGAGTAACAACTTTGCACTTCTTGGATTTGAACAGAACCATCTCAACGACGAGGCATGCGGGGCTTCTCCCATGAAGCAGGACGAGGGCCATAGAAAGGACCCTTGTCAGCAGCACCCTGAGCAACAAAGTAAGTTTTTTTTTTTCAAAAAAAAAGAGCATTCAACTTGTTAATCACTAAAAACACAAACCTAATTCCTAATTATACGAGCGCACCTACCAGATGAACTGCATACCCATCCCCATATGGAGGAGGAAAAGCCCCTTCTGGAATACCGAACTTCATCCCATATGATCCACCTTCCACCAAAACAGATCAAGTTGAGGAGATTAGAAGCAAAGCTATAGTGCTGGCACCAACCAAACAAGGAAAATGTACTAAAGATTTCAGCTAAGTTGAAGAAGAATGAGCAAAAATCTGTGAGAAAGACAGGATAAGGATGTGCAGAACAGCAAGAAGGCTTGACACTATCAATCTCAACTCCCATGTGGACAGGAAGTCAATTATATGATAGATGCACTGGCAGGAGAGGGTAGATGACTCTCTCTATCACAATCAGAAAAAGGAACTAATGTCGACTTTTGTTAAGCTGGCACATTAAGCTCCAAAATTGACAAAATGAGGAGGAAAGTTGAAAGAAACACAGAACAAGTATAAGAATTCAACACATCAGTTAACAGCTAAACTAAACAATAACAAACATACAAAACAGTTATACCAGCAGAAGCACTCCAGGGTGGTCGATTATCAGAACTAGAAAGCTCTACACGTAGCTTTTCAACTTCACGTGCCATGGAAACCAAATTCTTCTCCATTGATTGTCTCTGCTCCACCAACTCAATGTTGGCCTTCTTTTCATATTCAATCGCAGCTCTACAAAAAAAAAAATCACAATTGAAGAAAGAAATAGGCAATCCAACCACAAACAACCAAGGCAATCCAACCAACCTAGTATGCATTAGCTCCTGGTGCAAGCCCTCAATCTCACCCCGTAAAAGAGGAATCTGGTGATTATCAGCTTGCAGTCTCGCCACATCTTGTTTCAAGGTTTGGACTTGCCCAACCAGTTCCTGCTTCGAACTACTCAGCTTCTGAATCTCCGCACGGAGTTGAACAGTCTCATTCTTCAAAGGCTCAGTCACACGAAGATCAGCCTCAAGCTTCAATCCCTTCTTGATAAGCACATCTTGTTCTGCACGAATTTCAGCAATCACAATATTCATTCGATGAAGCTCTTCCTTTGCAGCGCCAAGCTCCTGCTGCAGACCCATACGATTTTCGATCAGCCTACGGTTATCACCCAAGAGGCGTCGGATTTCAGCATGTTGCATCTCCAGCTCCTCCTCCAAGAAAGCAGGCTGTGGCATCGGATGGCCACGAATGAATGGTCGTTCAACGATGAATCCCCGCCTGTCGTTATAAAGTTCACGAGGGATGCGATTTCTCCCTGCCATTTTAGGGTTTTCTGGAAAATTCCCGTTTCTTTCTTTTCTTCCCTGCAAGCCGAGAGAGAGAGAGAGCGAGCGATAATCAACCAACGATTTAATGTGATCCGTTATTAATTAATTGTCTTTCAGTTTGCGTTCCTTTATCAATTAATTTTCTTAATGCATCCTTTCTGCATACTTTCATTGCTTCCGAATTTGTATACTGTAGAATAATTTTATTTTTTAATAAAAAGTATAAACGTACATGTTTTTTAACGTGTTTTTATCTGTAAAAATTTTTTAATAAAAAAATTATGTATCTAATTAAATAATTTAAAAATTATTGATACTAATAAAAATAAAAATAAAAGTTAATAATAAAAACTAAACTGAAAAAATTAAAAGATTTAATCTTTCGGCACATGATGTAAAAATTATATTTAATAATTTTTTTCCTAGAATAAATTATTTATCCAATCACATGATGTAAAAAAATATTAATAATAATTAAAAACTAAATTAACAAATAAAGAGATAAATATAGAATAAGAAACTTAATCCTGCAACATGGATAATACACACAATTGTTTTTAATAACTTTATTTCTTGAAATAATTTTTTATTTAATCAAATAATAATAAAAACAAATATATATTTAAAAACGATTAAATAAAATCAAAGAAGAAAATATTATGCAATGCTATATATATTCAGGAAAAAAATATTATAATTTTATATGAAAACCAAGTAAAAAATAAATGATATATAATCAAAAAATAAATTAGAAAAATTATGATATAGATGTGGATATAAATATTTAATCTCAAAACATGAACTATAAACTTAATTGTATTTAATAACGTTGTTTCTTGAAAAAAGTGTTTTATTGAATAAAATAAAAAAAATCCTCGATAGAAAAGTGATGATTGAATAAAATTAAAATGAAAAAAATTAAGTATTGCTATAAAAAAGAATGTTTTCTAACATTAAAAAAAATATTGAAGTCATACTTTTTAACTAAATAAAAATTAAATCATATTATATAAAAAGAAATCATAAAAATTTGTTAAACATTTACTAAAATTCAAAAGAAAAAAAGAAGACAACTAATAACAAGATGACATTGCATGGGAAAAAAATGACAAAAAATCAAAGGAAAAATTATTATATAAATACAATTAAATATCACTTAATCTTAGATTATAAGAAAGACACTAGCAATTGATCTCCCTTGTTAAACCACATCAACATTTAGCATTTGAATTTAAATAAGTTATTCTTTAAGAATAAAGAAATATGGCTAAGGAGGCATGGAACATATTAAGATAAGGAAATGCAATTCATTCCCAACCACTCCTTAATTTAAAAGTATCATTTATAAAAAAGAAGAATTATTTATATTGTTAATTATAGAAGAAAATAAAACTATTTTAAATGATTATAATTAGCTTATTTAACCATTGCTTAAAAAGTTTGAAAATATTATTTCTTAAAAGATTTTTTTGAGTTTACTACTCATATAATAAATTCAACATTATATAAACTTTATGCTTGGAGCTTTATTATCAACCCAACTCACCAAGCTAAATTATAAAAGCAAGTGGAAAAGTTGATGATAAGAGAACTATTTAGAAAGAACATGAAGCTAAATTACAAAAGCAAGTGGAAAAGTTGATGATAAGAGAACTAATTAGAAAGAACATGAGCCCTGCATTATATTAGCTTTATTTGTGTAAAACAAAAGGATGAAAATTAGTATAGACTAATGGATAATAAAACAATCAACAAAATCACAATCAAATATTGATATTTTATTTTAAGACTTTATTATCTATTTGATTAGTTGTATAAAGTCAAAGTCTTCTCTAATATGGATCTAAAAAATGTGTATCCTCATATAGGAATGAGAGTAGAAAATAAATAAAAAATTATTTTTAAAAGCAAAAAAAATTTATATGAATAACTACTCATTCCATTTGGTATATCAAAATGATCCAAATACATTTATAAGATTAATAATACATGTATTTTAGCCTTTGTAGGGAAATTTGTAGTGATTAATTTCAATGACATATTGATATATAATAGGTTTAATCAAAAGTATAGTGAGCATTTAAATAAGTTTTTTTGATACTTTAAGGAGCACCACTTTTTGGTCAATTATAGAAAGTGTCATTTTCTTTTTTGATAATATTGTTTTTTTTTGCTATATTATTTTTAAAACGTGAATCAAAGTTGACTCATGCAAGGTGTATGAAATTTTTAGCAAGCCAACTTTAAAAACAATTTTTGATATTTGAAGCTTTCATGGCTTGGTTTCATTCTTTAAATAGTTTATCAAAAACTTTAGCACATTAATTGCTCATGTAATCAAGTGTTTAAAGGAAGAGTTTCTAGATGGAATAATGTTGCTCAAGCTAGTTTCGATCTTATTAAAACCATAGTTTTTAAACCCGAATCATAGTTTTAAAATTTAGGACCTAACTACTCTAGAGCTGGAATTGAGTTGAGTATATAAAAAATAGAAAAAGTCAAAACCCGATGTGACTTGGCTGACCCAATCAAAAACCTGATTGTAACCCGTTGACCTTTTTTTTTACTAAAATGATATCATTTTGATTTTTTTAAAAAAAATCAAAATTGACTTAAGCGACCCAGTTAAAACTCAAAACCCGGGCCTTGGGTCAAGTTGATCACCAAGTTTGGTTTAAAAACTCTGATCAAAACTAAGATGATCAAAGCTCTCATCCTAGTTCTTTTAAATTTTGAAATAATCATTGAAGTTAATTATGATGCTTATAGAGTGGGAATAGAGGTTGTTCTACAAAAAGAAATGAGGCTGATAACTTATTTTAGTAAAAAGCTACATGCTACAAAGAAGAAATAGCCGATGACAAAAAGTTTTATGTCATCATTTGAGTACTTTACTATTAGACCCATTACTTGCTACCCAACAAATTCATGGTTTATTTAGATTATAAAGCACTTAGTTGTTTAAGTATCCAACAAAAGCTCAACACTTGACATGTACGATGGGTAAAGTTTCTCCAACCTTTTTAATTATATTGAAAAATAAATTTGAAAAATTAAACGAAGTGATAAATGCTCTAAGTCAAAGATATGTTCTTATAAATGTAATGCAGGCTTTGAAATGCTCAAATAATTTATGAAGATGATCTAGATTATAGCTTAATTTGGAAAGCTTGTTCAAGTGGAGTAAAGAATTAGCATTTTTTGTAAAATAACTTTTTATAAAAGAGGAAAACTCTTTGCATACCATAAAATTCTGTACAGAAAATGATACGACTAAAATATTAATGTTTTCTTCCAAGTGCAAGAATATCGAAGTAATAAATAGCCCGAAAAGACAGAGTAAAACAACATGGAGGTTAATTGTATAAATTATAAATGATAATAATACAACAACAACAACAACAACAACAACAATACTAGTAGTAGTAGTAATAGTAGTAAAGAAAAAGAAGGAGGAGGAGGAGAAGAAGATAATGAGAACTTTGAGATGAAATATTAATGTAAGGATTAAACAATAATAATAACAAATATCAAAGTTAGAGGTTCCATTAATCGTATGTCAAACAAGTATAGTATAAACTCTTATTATTCACTTGGAAACCACACACAAAGGAGGTTTCAATCAGATTATAAATTGTTAACATGATCACATTAGTTATCTTATTTATTTAATGCTAATACTTATAAATCTCGTTAGGCATTCATGATTATAACTTATGTTAACAACAAATTAAGTTCCTTTCATAACTGAGGTGTCGATTATACCATACGGTATGGGCTATGAGAGTGCCAATTATTTATTGTACCAAGTGTTATACAACACAAATCTAGATTAGTCATTTAACAAGTAAAGAATTAAAGAGTGAACAAGATAACAAATACAAAATATGTTAGTATCAAACATTAAAGTTCATATTAAATTTACACTATACTTATTCTTACACCATTAATGTAACTTTTTCACCTTGACATAATAACTTAAATAAACATAATGAAAGAAAGAAAAATAAATAAACAAAATAAGATAAAAGTTAACTAAGTAAATGAAAGGAAATAAAAGGCATAAACTTGATATTAATGAAAGCAAAGCATAAACATTACAAAAAATACAAAGAGAGAAAGCAAGAGCATGATCTTGATTTGGAAATCAAAATGCCTAAATGCATGGCAAATGCCTCCTTTTATAGGCCAAAATTGGAAACTATTGATTTGATGACTAATTGATGACTAGGTGACCAACTCTTGATTTGGAGACAATCCTTATCTTCTCTTGTCTACCTAAAATGTCATTGATAACGTCAAAATTGGAATCACTTGAAACATGAAGTTGAAGGAAATTTTCTTAGCTTTCTTGTGTAAAAAATTAAGGTCATTTGGACTTTTAAAACTTTAGATATAGGCCAATAATTAGAAATAACAAAACATAATAATAAAAACAAAGACACAAAGATTCACAAATGAAGACTCAAATCTAATCTAAGCTTTTTATAGCTTTCTTTAAATGACCAATTTATGTGACTCATTGAGGGATCAATTACAGGAATCAAATATTGTAATTGGTCAATCAATTGTTCAGCAGTAGCAGCATAGATTATGATTTGTCGTGCATAAGATGTTAGAAATTCTTGTTCCACAGCATGATCAAGAAAAGACAACTTATCATAATAACCATTAACATTTAACAGACTTATGAGTTTATAGTGAATATGTAGTTGGGCCCAAGAGGAAATATGAAAGATCTTTTGCAATGTGCCTAAACTACTTGGTAAGGCAATAACAGTATCAACATGGTTAAACATTGCATTCATTCAAGCAGATATTGTGGAGACCTGTAGTTTGTCTTTAATTGTTTTTCCAATGATGTCCCCTTTGTGCTAAAACTTCGGAGACGACCCCAAAAACTTGACTACCTCCTAAAAATACAGCTATTGACACACCTCTCATTAACCCAAGACTGTCTCCTTCATATACTAAACGAATCTTTCTTTCAGCTAGCATTAAACTAAAATGATTTACTAATTTTAAAAACTCATTTTCTTTCCCTATACTAGATCCACCGAAAACACAAATATTTCTTATATGATGACCTAAGGAACTTGCCATTTCTACACACTTTTATATTTGTTGAATATATGAGTTGAGTAGAAATGAAATGCAGAAAGAGAAGATATTATAGATAAAAAATTAAAAAGGCAATCATATCACCTATATGTAAGCCAACTTGAGTCTTACACACACATACACTCTCTCTTTATTTATTTATTTTTAAAAGAGCATGTGTATGTACAGGTAGTTGTGATTGTGGCTCACATCTTCCCTTGATTTTACATCCAAGAATGATTTAAACGCCCTTTATAGGTTGGGGATAAGTTTCTCTTCCAGTTTTCTTAAAAACTGGCAAATGGATCTTTTGTAGTTAGATTTTCAAGACTAAGTTGATCATGTTCTTTATGAAAATGGGGTCATAAATCATTAATCGCAAGATGCACATCTCCACTAGGATACGTCTCAAGAGTTAATAGAAGATTATCTAAAGATTCCTTACTTAGGCTATCCTTAATGAATTGTATTTTATCTTTACAGTTTATAGATACCATTTCTAAAAAATAACATTGTATATTACAAGTCCATTTGGCACATCAATGATAGACTTTCAATCTTTTTGCACAATGTTTTTTTGCAAAAGTGCTTTTACTTGTTCGAAGCATGTGTGAAGTGAAGGAATTAAAGGACTCACCTGATAATCAAACCTTTGCTTCAATCAACCAGCGAATATCTTTAGGAATTTTATGATTCATTAACAACCTCAATCTTGCACATTTAACATGGTAAATTTTTGTAATCGTATTCTGAGGTAGAGTAGAAAAATACTTTTTCAATTTTTCAAGATTAATGTCCATTTTCAAATGAGAATTGAAAGAGAGATTCAAAGAATTACACAAATATATACACAGATATCAGTTATTATAAAAACTAAAAGAAACAACTTAAGTCACGGAGTACCGTTGTCTGCCATTTGACCGGGGTGAGAGAAACTAGCAAAAATCACTAAAAAAACATAAAAAAATGTGAGAAAAACAAAATAATCAACCTTTATCTACAAGATCATTCAAACCAGTTAATTCATTTTCACTAGGAAAATTATCAAAGTAAGCTTTCAAACGATGTCCATTTACCTTAAAAACATTGTCATTTATTGAATTCTCAATATTAAAGGCCCCATAAGGATACACATGTTGATCTTAGCTCTCTAAGGAATAAATGGAGTTGAGAATTATAAAATAAAACTTTTTGACATGTATCAAGTTTTTGACAATTTTCACAAGTTTTGCAAAATGCATGCGTATCCTTGAACATGATGGGCTAATAAAATCTATTTTGAAAGATTTTATAAGCTGTCTTTTTTTATGAGAGATAACTTCCACATGCTTCAAAATGACAAAGTTGAATGACACTACTTACCTCATTATCAGGAATGCATCTTTGAAATATTTGATTAGGACAATATTTGAATAAATTAAGGTCATCCTAATAAAAGTTGTTCACTTTGTTTAAAAACTTTTCTTTATCTTGGGTACTCCAATCAGTTGGTAAATCTTCTAAAGTAAGAAAATTGATATTTTTATCATACCAAGGCATTGGACTAAAAGAAAGTAAGGATTCGTCAAGAAAGTAATTATCGATTGGTGTGATGTCAGATGTTGAATTTGTTGTCACTTTTGACAAAAGATCCACATCAACATTTTTAGTGCGTTTTTCATCCATGATTTCTTCCTCAGAATAAATCATTTGCAAATCTTTAAATTCATCCAACTTATTTTTACTTAAAGTAGATTCAAGTTAATCATAAACTAATTCATTAATATGATCTACTTCTTGTAAATCATTATCATCTTTAGGTTGCTTGTAAATGTTGAAAATATTCATCTCCAATGTCATGTTTCCAAATGAAAGCTTCATTAGTCAATTTCTATAATTAATCAATGCATTAAAAGTTATGAGAAACAGACGTCCTAAAATAATAGAAAATAAATTGCATACTTCAACAGGTTGTGTGTCCAAGACAATAAAATCCACAAGATAAATGAATTTATCAACTTGTATAAACACATCTTTAATTATTCCTTTAGGAACATTTATTGATATATCGATAAGTAAAAGAGTTACAGAAGTTAGTTTTAACTCACCTAGATTGAGACTTGGAAAAACTGAATATGAAAATAAATTCACACTAGCTCCAAGATCAAGTAAGACTCTTTCAATTTCACGTTCTTCAATAAAGTAAGAAATTGTAGGACAACAAGGGTTTTTATAATTCAAAGCATTATTATTCTAAAGAATGACACTTACTTGTTTGGCTAAAAAAGCTTTTTTTTTTCACATTTAGTTTCATATTCATTGTGCATAGATCTTTCAAAAATTTAGCATAGGAAGGAATCTGTTTAATAGTATCCAGCAAAGGTATATTGATTTTTACCTATTTGAAAGTTTTAAAATTTTAGAGTTGTGATTGACTTTCCTTTGTTTAGTAATGACATAAAGAAATGGAAGCGATGGTCGGAAATCCGTCTTTTCTTTGTAAATTTTAGATTGAACCCCTTTCTTACCCTTAGAGATTGACTCATCATCTTTCTCATAAGGTTTAAGAGTGGTTTTTTTAATAACTTTACCAATATGAATGTAGTGATTGATTTAACTTCATCTATGTGTTGCCTTTCAGAACTACTTACATTTGTATTATATTACCCTTTAGGATTTGTTGTGGTTGGGATGAAAACTTATCTTTCTCTTGGAAACTCAGAGAAAATGTCAATTTTGTAAGAGTATCTTTAAAATCTGTCATGTTTTGAGCAAGTTGAGTATTGATTATCTCTTACTTTTCAATGAATGCATGCAATGTTTTCTCAAGATTTCTTTTAGCAGGTGGAACTTAAGAAGGTGCATATCCATGAGAATTTTGAAAATTATGGTGTGCTTGAAATGATGGTTATGAAGTTTGTAAATTATTATTATTACTCTTCCAACTGAAATTTGAGTGATTTCTCGAACCAAGGTTATATGTTTGCGAGTATGGGTTGTGGTTGGCCTTTTGGAAACTGTTTAAACCATGAGCTTGTTCATGGAGACATTCCTTAAAAGAAGGCAAGGTTGAATAGTTATTGGTTGAGTGTTCATTTGTTTCACATATTTGACACACAATATTTTCAACAAATTTTAATTGACCACTCTTTTTTAATTCTAGTAGCTCGACTTTTCTAGCTAAAGATGCAAACTTGGTTTGGAGGTCATGATCATCCCTAAGGTTGTACATACCTTCATTAGATGTATGAGGTTGAGTTTTACTCAGTGCCTCATAAGTACCTGGTGTTCCAATTTTGAGCATTTTCAGCTAACAAGTCTAAATATTCCATTGCTTCATAAGGGTCTTTATCTTCAAAAGTTCCATTGCACATCAATTCAACCATTTGCCTATCTTTAGGTGTTAACCCTTCATAAAAATATGAAACTAATCTCTATATTTCAAAATCATGATGAGGGTAAGTATTAAGGAAGTCTCGATACTTATCCTAATATTGGTAAAATGTTTCTCTTGGTTTTTTAGTAAAAATGGTGATTTGTGTTTTGAAAGAATTTGTTCTGTGAGATGAGAAAAACTTCTTTAAAAACTGCTGTTGCATTTCATCCCAAGCATAAATGGATCTTAGTCTTAAAATTTATAGCCATGTTTTAGCTTTATCTTTTAATGAAAAAGAAAAAAGCTTTAATATAATGGTGTTCATGCTACAATTTGAGTCATTATAAGTGTTATAGATCTCCTTAAACTCTCTTAAATACAAGTATAGATTTTCTAAATCTAAGCCATAAAAAGAAAGTAAAAGTTAAATAATGTCTAACTTAAAATTAAAATAAGATACATTAGGAGGAAAAAACTATACATGATGATGCATTTGTCCTTGTGGTATTCATGTGGTCTCTAAGTGTTATAATATAGTTATTCTTATTATTCTCATTATGAAGTGATTAATTATCTTCATAGGCCATATTTTCTGAAAATGATGAGGATACCCTATAAAGCCTATCACTTAATGTACGTGATCATACTCTTATGCACGTGTAGAAATAGAACAAAAGAAAGAAGAAAACAAAAGAATGAGAAACAAAACAAAAAAAAACAAAATTATACACAAGAAAAATAAAAGGAGAAAACAAAATAAATACTATAATTTGTATAAGAACATACCTCCTCGGCAACGGCGTTAAAAACTTGACATGACAAAAAGATTAATGTCTTCTTCCAAGTGTAGGAATGCTAAAGTAATAAATAACTTAAAAAAATTGAGGTCGAACCACAAGGAGGTTAATTGTATAAATTATAAATAACAATAATACAACAATAATAATTGACACGACAAAGAGATTGATGTCTTCTCCCAAGT
>SRLM01001513.1:2409-43837 GCA_015708895.1 Populus ilicifolia | reverse complement strand
ACCTTGACATTTGTTATTATCATTGTTAATCTTTACTTTAATACTCTATCTCCAAGTTCTCATCATCATCATCATCTTCTTCTCTTTCTTTATTATTATTATTATTGTTATTATTGTTGTTGTTGTTATTTATAATTTGTACAATAACCTTTCTGTGGTTCGACCCCGGTCTTGCCGGGTTATTTATTACTTCGACACTCCTGCACTTGGGAGAAGACATCAATCTCTTTGTCGTGTCAATTACCTATTAAGCCCCCATAATACCTTCATGAAGATGATCACCAGGACATCAAGAGACCCTTTTAGAGCCTGAATAGTCAACCTACCCTTATCATACATAAAAGACTTTAGAACTTGCCTTTAGGGTGTATGCTCCCTACACTTTATTTTGTTTTGCATCAAAATGAACCTTTCTTAAAGCATCATGAAATTAAGACTTGAGGGTGACACAATGACCGCCATATAGAATATTTTCATTATAGAGTTTAGACAAGAAACAAGATTCTTGTTTCATCATGCAAGGGGTACGATCATGTGTCACCCTTTGAAAAGTAAGTTCATTATAGATTACATGTACTTTTATATTTTTAACATGCATACATCCAGGTTGAAATATAGGTCCCCGAAAAGTCCACAACACCTAACTTTAAGCAAGAATCATGGAATATGAATAGCATGCTCAACGTGATGCCTATTTTCAAGAAGAGTTGGAGTCATTAAAAACAAGTATGGCTCACCTCACTAGCTTACTCGAGCAAACTCTAAAAAATACCTTTGGTGAAGGTCCTTCTAACCGACCAATCATCTTTAATCAGGCTCCTATAGTAGTTTAGCTTGAAGAAGGAATGGATGAATAGGGTCAAAAGCCCCAACAAAATCTAACATTTGTGCAATCAGTGGCACCTGTACCAGCCTCGACAATCATGGAGGCAGTGGCTAATGAGTCTCATAATGCTAAGTCATCTGATAGCATTGATCAAGCTAAGATAGTGGCATTGGAAGCTAAACTTACAGTCATTTAAAGGGTAGACTTATATGACCCGATATGAGTAGCAGAGATGTTTTTGATCCCCAACGTGGTTGTACCTAAAAAGTTTCGTGTTCCTGAGTTCATCAAATATATTAGAACATAATGCCCTATGACCCATCTTAACTCCTACTATAATAAAATGGCAGAAGTATTACATGATGAAAAACTACTAATGTATTTTTTTCAAGACAGTTGAAGTGGAATAACTTTGAATTGGTATATGAGATTGGACAACATAAAAATCTAGAGATGAAAAGATCTAGTTAATGCTTTTGCCAAACAGTGCAAGTACAACTTAGACATCGCTCTTGATAGAACCAGCTTGTCCAATTTAGTGAAAAAGAACAAAGAAAGTATAAGGGAATATGTTCAAAGATGGCGAGAAGCAGTTGTTCAAATACACCCTCCACTTCTAGTTAAAGAGATGGTCTCTTTATTTTTCAACACACTCACAACACTCTATTACGAACATATGATTGGTAGCTTGGCCTAGCAATTCACTGATGCTGTGATAGCGTGTCAACGCATTGAGCAAGGCGTTAAGAGTGGTAGAATTTCTGCACCCACCAAGAAAATAGGCTTTGAAAGAAAAAGGTCCACCATGTTGAGGAAGGCTATAAGGGTGGGAAAAACTCATCCCAAAACTACTGTACTCTATCTCACATTGCTAAAAACCTGAGCCCCAAAACTTTCTAGCCAAAACCCAAAATAGAAATTACTAGAGGGTTCAAGAACAACTGCCTCCATTGTTGCTATCCCTAAATGAGATGTATCAAAATCTATTGAGCATTGGGCATATAGTGCCAGAACCTCTAACACCTATGCAACCACCATATCCTACTTGGTATAAGCCAAAACTCAATTGTGAATACCAGTTGAGCATATCATCCATACCTGCAACGCCTTCAAGAGAAAACTTCTGCAATTAATCAAGGTTGGGTGGACAGAATTAGAAGACGCCCCTAATGTGAATACAAACCCGCTGTCTAATCATGTTTGAAGCATATAACGGTTAGCCTACCCTATTATTGTCTTTTGTTTCATGCTTTTGAATAAGTCATCTATGGCAAATGAGCCCTTGATAAATAAAATCATATGCTTTCCTATGTTCATATCACACTCTTTTTTGTTGTGATTACATGTAAATAACATTTTGAGCACAATGTTGGCTCACAAAAACTACAACACGAAGAATCCTTTGGTGTTTTCTTTTTCATCTTCCAAAACCATACATAATCTTATATGTTTTCATGGATATTTTTTAGACCTCCAAAGTGAGTACAAAAATAAGCATCATATTGGTATTTATCCAAAACAAATACATTTTAGAAATTCAAGTGATTTCTTAGACATGATAAGTGAAACAAAAAACAAAAACAACACCATGAGGTGACTCAGGAGCTGAGTTTTATTTGAATGAATAAATCATTTTGCATACACATATGAAAGCATGACCTACTGATCCTCAATGCATTGAGTTTGAGATGAGGAAAGACCATCTTTGATAAATCCTTTCATGAGGCTAAAATATATCCTTTGCAGTCCTATTTTGAGCCTAGTAACGTGTTTTGAAAATAACCTTGATTAGGATCGCACTCCACACTTGGGGGGGAAATAAAAAAGGTTTTACAAAAAGCCATCAATAGGCAAAAACTTCCTTATCATTCAGACAAATTAGTAGAGATAGATGCTGGAATTGATCATGTCATTATTATCATGACAAAGTAGTGAGGATAGGTGCTGGAATTAATCATGTAATTTGATTAACAAATCCAAAGCATTAAAAAGATTTGAGTTTCTCATAAAAACAATTAAGTAGCTCTACCAAATAGAATTGGAAAAAAACAAAAAGTCCAAACCCAACACTAGGGGTAAGAAATCCATTTTGACAAGAAAGTCAAAAGAAAAGGTCAAGGAATAAGCACAAGTGATCCTTAGTATTGAAATCCCTCAAACACTATTTTGAGCTTGCAATATCCTTTTCTTCATAACTATAGCCTAAACTTACATTACATACCTTATAAAGCCTTTTTTGATCAAAGGCAAGCACTTTGGATTGGTAGACAGTGCTTTCTCATGCAGGTTAAATCATTATTCATGCAAATAAAATAAATGCTTTGAATCGTTTCAGTTCTTCATAACCCTCAAATTAAAAATTTCAACTTTTTGTGACCAATCTAATGTCACTTCATCTTTAACCCAAACGCTTCAAAACGTTTTCATCATTTCAAGAACCTGTCAATAGGAATCGCTTGCATTCTTTGGAACAAGTTTGTTTTGAACCAATGTCAAAATGATTTTTGTGGTTAGAATAATTTGGAAGTTTTAAAAATTTGTATGGAAACATTTCCCTGTAAATAACCCCAAACTTTCTTTCACATAACATCATCCCCAATGAAAACCCAATATGAACACTTAGGGGGCATGATCAAGTTGAGAAGCAAACACCTAATAGGGCTGGCTCCATGATGCCTTTTTTAAGGAGAATATCGTGCAAAATTGACAAACTTTAAAGGTTGGACGACCAAGAAATGTAACAGCATTAAACCCTTCCCAGAGGTCAAATCACAACATATAATTTGAGTAAGCAAAGGTGGAAAGGCCATCGAAGTTTATTACCAACACTCCAACTTCTGAGAAAAAGAAAAACACAATGAAAAAATAGGGACCTATATTTCTCAGGTAAGTATACATGCATATCAATCATTAATGCATGCTTTTCAACTTTTCCTCAAATTGGTAATCCATCTCTTAAGTAGTGCATTTTCTAACACTACCTCTCTTTTTTTAGTGCGCCTTTGTGCCCTCATTTTCTCTTTTGAGTGCGCTTTTAAGCCCTCACCATTTAGGCAATGCGTTTTCTAACCTTGCCTCTTTTTTTTTTGTGAGTGTGCCTTTGTGCCCTCATTTCCTTTTTTGAGTGCGTTTTTAAGCCCTCACCACTTACGTTTTCTAACCCTACCTCTCTTTTGAGAGTGCCTTTGAGCTCTCACTACTTAAGTACTGCGTTTTCTAACCGTACCTCTTTCCTTTTAAGTCGTCTTTAAGCACTCATCACTTAGGTAGTGCATTTTCTAACCCTGCCACCCTTTTGAGTGTGCCTTTGAGTCCCGCCACTTAGGTAGCTCATTTTCTAACTTGGCTCCTCTTTTGAGTGCGTGTTTGAGGCATCACCATCATTATGGGTAGGTCACCCATTACAACATGGCCACTCTTTCTTCTTCCATTTATGGGTAGGTCACCCCTTACAACTTGACCATTTCTCCATGTTTTTTATCTAGGTAAGTCACCAATTACAACTCAACCACATTTCTTCATTTTTTTTATTTGGTTAGGTCACTTATTACAATGCGACCATTCGTCCATTTAAGTAGGTCACCCATTACAATAAGACCACTCTTTTTTTTTTCATTTTTAGGTAGGTCACCCATTACAACTCGACCACATTCTCCATTTTTTAACTAGGTAGGTCACTGATTGTGCATCAAAAATGTTATTAAGTCTCTTATTTTACACATGTATTTATTGTTTTTATTTGTTTTTCTTATAATAATTGATGTGGTTTTTAGCAATAAAGTTTGTTTCAATATTTTGATAGGTTTTTAGAGCTTAAATGAATTAATTCAGAAAATTCAATGTTGAAATTCAGAACAAAGAATTGAAGTGATATTTAGTTGAAGATTGAAGTAAATCTTGGTTTAAATAAGTGCTCCAAATTTATCCCAAAAATCAATTCTATTCCAATTCTAGAAAAGAATATCATACGATCTATTTCAAGCCCAAACTTGTCTTATGTTGTGTGCAAACTTCAACCATTAAACACTCAAAGTTTCAATGTCAATATTAGCCCAAATAATAGGTACATTTGTATCTTTATTTGAAGCTTAAATTCATCCCCAAATGAACATTCAAATCAGCCCAAACACAATCCATAATCTTACATGTCCACACAACAAATAACAATTGATTTATTTTGCGTAATCCATTGATCCAAGAAGGCAAGCACATGAATGGAAAGCTGGAAGGGATATTGTTACATTATTTTGGGTCAAAAAGAAGAAAGAGATAGCTCATAAATGAGAAAGAAAAATGTGCACCAAAGTGGTTGCAAAGCTGTCCTGATTTGATTTTTCAAAATACCTTTCAGTGTTTTGCCTATAACTTTTGACTCAGATTTTCAAATGAGTTGTTCTTTAATGATCTGGAAAGGTGATAGAATTTCCTATAAATATGTCTTTAATAGACATCTCAAGAAGAGGCTTTTAAGAGGGTTGAATTGCTGTCCAAAGTTAGAGTTAGATTTGTGTCGAATTTTTACTGAAATTGTGTTGTGTTCTTTCTTATAGATTTTGGTTCTTTAGTTTGTAAAACTTATTATTTTAGTTTGATTCAAGTTATTTCATATTTATTGAAATGTTCTTATATATAATCATGGTTAACTAATCTCTTTCATGGATCCAAATCAAGGATGATGGTGATTGAGGTGAGTTCTTTAGGATATGAATGAATCTTAATGTTTATCTTCTCATTTTCTTCATGGATGTTTTATTATTGCAAAGAAATTTTGGAAATCATTTAGGTAATGTTATAATCTTGAATTTTTATGCACAAACTTTAGTTTTGGTATAGAGATTGCATGATTTAATGTCTTACTTAATATGAAAGTACTTGTTCATTCTTAAGCAATAATCAATCTTCATCTTTCTAAACTTCATTGTAATATCTTCTAATCTAATATCACCATCATTGATATTAGGTTGAGTTATCTTATATATGTTAAAGAAATCACCAATACATCACCATTAAAATTGATTTGGACCAAGACTTACTTTTTCTTGTCATTTAAAATCTATTTACACTTTTTCATCTTTGAAAACAAATCCATCAATTATTTTCAATAAAATTATTGTTAATTTAATTTCTCTTGAGTTTTTTTTGTTACATAACTTAATTTCCAGATCTAGCTCTCTGTGGATATGACCTCGATCTTACTGAGTTAATTGCTACATAGTGCACTCATGCACTTGTGAGTTAAAACAAGCCGATCATAAAAAGCAGTGAAGCAATTTTGGCGTCGTTGCTGGGGAGCTAGCAAGCAAAGGTAATAAATTTATATTTGATTATTGGAAAACAAAAAATAAAGTATTTGGTCGGTATTACCACCTCTTGTTTATTTTATTTTATTTTGTTGTTTTGTTATTTTTTTATATTTATTGTCTAAAGTGCTTGGCTGGTATTACCGCCTTTTTGTTCATGCTTGTTATAATTATCTTTTAATATTTACTGTTGTTATTTTTCTTATATTTATTGTCTAAAGTGCTTGGCTAGCATTACCGCCTTTTTATTCATGCTTGTTATAATTATCTTTTAATGTTTACTATTGTTATTTTTCTTATATTTATTGTCTAAAGTGCTTGGCCAGTATTACCCCCTCTTGTTTATTTCATTTTATTTTGTTATGATTATTTTTCTTATATTTATTGTTTAAAGTGCTTGGCTGGTATTACCACCTTTTTATACAAGCTTGTTATAATTATCTTTTAATGTTTATTGTTGTTAATATTGCTTATTAGTTGGAGAGTTAATTTTTTAATTTGTTGAATTTTTATTTTTGAGCTATTACTTTTATTTGCAATTTTTTTTATTTTCTTTCCTTTCCTTTCCTTTCATATTCATATAATTGTTATATTATTATTATTATTATTATTCTTTATCATGGCTAATGTTGAAGATGTAGAGGGTGAAGGGAGTGTTCAAGGTAATGGATCTCCACAATTCAATGATCAACCTAATTTTCAAACTCTTAAAGAGTATCTTCACCCGGCTATACAAAATATACCTTTGTGTATTATCTTACCTCTTAACTAACAAGTTTTCAATTTGAAACCGGGCATGATTCAACTTCTTCCCACATTTCATGGCATGGATTATGAAAATCTATACATACACATTAAAGACTTTGCAGAGGTATGTAATACTTTTATTGATAGAACATGCACCGAGGAAATCATTAGGCTTAAATTGTTCTCATTCTCTCTAAAGGATAAAGTCAAGCTTTGGCTAAACTCATTGCGTCGTAGGTCTATAGGTATATGAAGAGAAATGCAAGCTAAAGTTTTGAAAAAATACTTCCCTACTCATAGGACAGCAGCCTTACAATGTCAAATGATGAATTTTTATTGTAGTCCAAATAAGTCATTTCACCAAGCTTGGCAAAGGTTCAAAGACTTGTTAAATGCATGCCCCCACCATGGTTTTGAGATGTAGAGGTTAGTAAGTTTCTTCTATGACTCTCTTACCATAGATTTTAAAAAGTTAGTGTCAACCATGTGTAATGGTGAGTTTTATGACAAAGAACCAAGTGAGGCGTTTGATTTTTTTTTGATCAATTGGCTGAAAACATAAAGCAATGGAAAACTTCTCTCCCAGTTCATGTTGAGTCTAGAAACACCATTTCTCATTTAAATAGGAAGTTTCAATTGAAAGAAACTGATGACCTCAATGCTAGATTAGCCTTATTAGCTAGGAAAGTAGAGTCTCTTGAGATTAAAAAAGTGCATGTCATGAGTGAACAACAAGAGGAAAGTTGTGTTGCTTGTGAGAGAAAAGGGCATAGGACAACTGAGTGTCCTACCATTCCAGCCTTTAAGGAAGTGCTATATGGCCAAACTTCTGATTCAAATAATGTTAGAAAGCCATTTCCAAACCAAGTAGGCAATCACTACTCTGAGATCTATAATACTAGATGAAGGAACCACCCAAATTTTGGATGGAGAAATTAGAGCTTTTTAGTACCTCAAACATTTCAAACTCCACCACAACCATTTCATGCTCCCACACATAACACATACCAATCACCTCATAAGAGATCCCTAGAGGATACTCTTCAACAATTCATGCAAACCCAAGAAGGAATCAACAACCAAGCTTACAAATTTCAATACTAGACTAATAGGATGTTAGATGACATTCGAAGTCAACTAACCAAGTTGACTAAATCACTAAGCATTCAAGAGAAAAGAAAGATCCTAGCTCAACCAATGCCAAATCCTAAAGGTCAGGTACACATGAGTGAATCCTCACCTAGTGAACCTTTAAACCACGAACAAGTCCAAGCTATCACCACCCTTAGAAATGGAAAGATTGTTAACAAAGCTATAGGTTTTAGGACAAATAAGAGTTTGAGTGAAAAAGAAATCTAAGGAAAGTGAAGAGGGAATCAAAACACAAGTGACAAATGAGAGTTTGAGTGACAAAGAAGACGAGATAAATGAGAAAGAGATGAGTGAGAAAGGAGATGATTCAAGAAAAATTAGAGTCAAAGTGAGTGATTTAAATTTTGTTCCTAGAGCACCATTCCCACAAAGGTTAGAGAAACCTAAACATGATCTTATGAACTCAGAAATCTATGAATTGTTCAAACAAGTGAAAGTCAATATTCCACTCCTTGATGCAATTAAACAAGTTCCATCTTATGCAAAGTTTCTTAAGGATTTATGCATAATTAAAAGGAGATTGAATGTGAAAGAAAGAGCTTTTCTATCTGAACAAGCTAGTGCCATCATCCAATTTAAAACCCCTCCCAAATACAAAGATCCTGGTTGTCCTACCATTTCATGCATTATTGAAAGTCATAAGATAGAACAAGCTTTGTTGGATTTAGGAGCAAGTATGAATTTAATACCCTACACTGTTTACGAACAATTAGGTTTAGGAGAAATCAAGCCTACTCGAATCACCCTTCAATTAGCTAATAGGTCAATCAAGATTCCTAGGGGTATCATTGAGGATGTGTTGGTCCAAATAGATAAATTATACTTTCCTGTTGATTTTGTAGTGTTAGACACCGCACCAATTCAAGGTTCTAATGCTCCCATCCCAGTCATCTTAGGGAGACCTTTCCTAGCTATATCCAATGCCTTAATTAATTGTAGGAATGGAGTGATGAAATTGTCTTTTGGGAATACGACTATGAAGATGAACATATTCAATGTCTCCAAACAAATGGGGGAACATGAGGATATTAGAGAGGTAGATTTGATCCAAACCGTTTATCAAGAACACTTTGAGAGAGTATGGATCAAGGATCCATTGGAGAAAACTTTAATTCATGATGAGCATTACCATAAATTAAAGGTATCTTATATTATCAGACTTGTTATTATAAAACATGCTCTAGTTAAGGAGTTATTAGTATTTCAAGTGCAAAATGATGATATAAAACCTTGATAAAAATGAACTTTTAAGTACTAATCACACCCCCCAACCAGCTCATTACTAGTCCATAGTAATCAAAACATTAAATTAGAAAAACAATTTGTAAATTCCATAAAGCAAGGTATTCATCATTCAACTTCCATTAATCTATCCAGATAAACAAACTCTCATTAAATTTATATATCTACTCAATACCTCTTAAACAAGATATTAATAAACCTTTCTTTTGTGATCAATATACCAACACATAGTTATGGGTCTTTTCTTGGAAGAAAACAAAAATTTTATTCTAATGTTTAAGGATAACTTCCTTGGGTTGGGATTATTATTTTTTTCTTTTATTCTTATTTTTTTAATGTATATACATATAACTTAAAACACCATGCATCTTTAACCCATGTAACGAGCTTTTAACTAATGACTCCTAGACTAGTTAGTCTTAGGGCATTAGGTGTCGAGTTACCCCTTCGAGCTTAATAACTCGAGTTGCAGATACTAATACGTAGATAGTGCAATGTTTGATTCCCTTAAGCTTATCTCCTCAACCCATGTAACAAGCATTAGGCCAATAACTCCCATGTCAATTGACTTTAGGGTATTAGGTGTTAAAACACCCCTTTGTGCTTAATTGCTTAGGTTAAGGAGGCTACGAAACCAAATTTATCTACGTTTCTATTTATATTTTTAATTACATTTATTATCATTATTATTGTTTTTACAAATTATATATTATCCCTTTCCTTTAGTTGTTACATTTAACAAAAGAACATAAATAATGTAATAATCCAATATGTAACCCACAATCATATATTATAGTATGTGTGAAAATGAAGGTTTAAAAATACTTGTTAAATGAGTATATAAGTGGAAGCAATTGATAATAATGTGAGAGTTTGTAAACTAGAATATTTCAAGAAGTATTATGATAGACCTTGTTAGGAATGTTTATTAGAATAGTTCACTTTAACAAAAGAACTCCTTGACTATGTCATCTTAATAACAATGGTTTTGTAAATAGAAAACATAATTAGTAATTTCTTTTAAGTATCAACTACTACCCCATCCCCCCAACCAAAATAAAACATTGTCCTCAATGTCCTAAGATAGAAAGATAGAGTATAAAAGACATCACCTGAAACAAAGAACACTGACAAACCTGAAACACACTTAAACAAATATAAGAAATAACTAAACAAAATAATAAAACTCAAGGTTTCGCAAATGAAGACTCAAATCCAATCTATGCTTTTTATGGCTTTCCTTAGTTGACCAATTTATATAACTTATGGGGGGATCAATTACAAGAGTGAAAGATTGTAGTTGGTCAATCAATTGTTCAGCATTAGCAATAGAGATTATGATTTGCCGTGCCAAAGATATTAGGAATTCCTGTTCCTCAACATTATCAAGAAAAGACAACAACTTATCATAAAAACCATTAACATTTAACAGACTTATGAGTTTATAGTGAATGTGAAGTTGAGTCTAAAAGGAAATATGAAAAATCTCTTCTAATGTGCCTAAACCACCTAGTAAGGCAATAAAGACATCATCATTTTTAAACATTGTATTCAATTTATCAGACATTATGGAGACTTGTAGTTCCTCTTCAATTGTTATTCCAATAATATTCCAATTTGCTAAAGCTTTAGGGACAACCCCTAAAAGTTGACTACCTCCTAAAAATGCAACTATTGACACCCCCCATTAACCCAAGGCTACCTCCTTCATACATTAAAGGAATCTTTCTTGTAGCTACTACCTGACTAAGATAATTTGCTGATTCTAAAAACTCCTTTTCTTTCCTAAGATTAGATCCACTAAAAACACAAATATTTCATATTTGATGACTTGAGGAACTTGCCATTTCTACACACTTTGATATATATGGAATGTGTGGGTTGAGTAGAAATAAAGGGAAGGAAGAGAAGAATTTATAGATCAGAAACTGAAAATACAATCATACAACCTATACATAGGTCAATTGGAGTCTCTCTCTCTCTCTCTTTTTCTTTTTTCTTTTCTACTTTTTTTGAAAACATGTGTATGTACAAGTTGTTAACATATGTATGTATAGGTAGTTGTGATTGTGGCTCATATCTTCCCTTGGTTTTATGTCCAATAACGGCTTAAACGCTCTCTATAGGTCGAGCATAGGCTTCCTATCCATTTTTTAAAAAAACTAGCAAACAATGTTTTTTTTAGTTAGATTCGCAAGACTATGTCGAACATGTTCTTTATGGAATTGTAGTCCTAAATCATGAATTGCACGATATATATATCTCCACTAGGATGCATCTCTAGAGTCAATAAAAGATTATCTAAAGACTCCTTACTCATGTCATCTTTAATGAACTAAATTTTATGTTCACGATTTAGAGATATCATTCCTAAAGAACAACATTTTGCATTACAAGTCCATCTAGCACATTGTGACAAACTTTCAGTCATTTTGCACGATGTTTCTTTACAAATGTGCTTTTACGTATTCCAGGCATGTATGAAATGAAAGAATTAGAGGACTCACCTGATAACTAAACCTTTGATTCAATTAGCTAGCGAATATCTTTAGGAATTCCATGGTTCATTACCAATCTCAATCTTGCATATCTAGTACAGTAAATTTTTGTAATCACATTATGAGGAAGAGCGGGAAAATACTTTTTCAAATTTTCAAGAGTGGTGTCCATTTTCAAATGAGAAGAGATGTAAAGAAGGGAGAAAGAGCAAAGAATTGCACAAATAGATATTAGTTATTATGGGAAACTGAAAGAGCCAACTTAAGTCACGAAGTACCGTTATCCGCCATTTGACCGGGGTGAAAGAAACTAACAAAACAAAGGTCACACCAAAAAGAAACACAAAATCAATGTGAGAAAAAGAATCAATCTTTATATAAAGGATCACGTAATTTAATAGAGTCATTTTTAATTGAAAAATTATCAAAGTAAACTTTCAAAGAATGTCCATTTAACTTGAAAACATTATCATTATTTGGATTTTCGATATCACAGGCCCCATATGGATACACATGTTTCATAATAAAAGGATGACTCCATCTTGATCTTAGTTTTCCAGGAAATAAATAGAGTCAAGAATTATAAAGTAAAACTTTTTTACCAACACTGAATGTTATTCTTAGTATTTTCTTATCATGAAACTCTTTGATTCTTACTTTATGAATTCTTGAATTTTCATATGCATCATTTCTTATTTCCTCAAGTTCATTTATTTGTAATTTTTGTAGCTGACTAGCATAATCAAGATTTGAATTGAAAGCTTTAATAGCCCAATAAACTTTATGTTCAAGTTCCATAGGAAAGTAACAAGATTTTCCATAAACTAGTCTATAAGGTGACATACCTAATGATGTTTTATAAGCAATTTGATAAGCCTAAAATGCATCATTAACTCTTAAAGACCAGTCTTTTCTATTAGGATTCACTGTTTTCTTTAAGTTATGTTTGATCTCCTTAATAACAAATTCTATTTGTCCACTTGAAATAGATCCCAACTTTTAATAATTTTCACAAGTCTTGCAAAATGCATATAAGTCCTTGAACATGGTGGGCTGACATGACCAAAAGATTGATATCTTCTCCAAAGTATATAAATATTAAAGTAATAAATAACCCCGCAAAACCGAGGTTGGACCACAAAGAGGTTAATTGTATAAATTATAAACAATAATAATACTACAACAAAAAATCCATAATAATAACAATAATAATACTAAATAATAATAATAATAACAATAATAGTAATAGTAATAGTAATAGTATAGTAATAATAATAAAAAAGAAGAAAAAGAAGATGAGAATTTTGAGATGGAAGATTAATATAAGGATTAAACAATGATAACAACAAATGTCAAGGTTAAAGGATCCACTAATGGTATGTCAAATAAGTATAGTATAAACTCTTATTATTGAATTGGAAACCACACACAAAGAATGTTCCAATCAGATTATAGATTGTTAACATGATTACATTAGTTATCTTATTTGATTAATGCTAATACCTGTAAATCTCATTAGGCATTAATGATTATAACTTCTATTAACAACAAATCAAGTTCCTTTCATAGCTGACGTGTTACTTATACCATACAGTATAGACTATGAAAGTGCAACCATTTGTTGTACCAAGTCTTATATAACATAAATCTAGATTAGTCATTTAACAAGCAAAGTATTAAAGAGTGAAGAAAATAACAAATACAAAACATGTTAGTATCAAATATTAAAGTCCATGTTGAGTTTATGCTATACTTATTCTTACACCATTAATTTAACCTTTTCACCTTTACATAAAAATGTTAACTAAACATAATAAGAGAAAAAAATAAACAAAATATAAATATAAATAAGATAAAAATTAACTAAGTAAAGGAAAGGAACTGAAAGACATAAACAAGATATTAATGAAAATAAAACTTAAGCATTACAAAAATACAAAGAGAGAAAGCAAGATGTCTAAATGCATGCAAATGCCACCTTTTATAGGCCAAAATTGAAAACTATTGTTTTGATGACTAATTGATGAATGGGTGACAACTCTTAACTTGATGACAATCCTTGTCTTCTCTTGTCTGCCCAAAACATCATTGATAACATTAGAATTGGAACCAGTTAAAACATGAAATTGTAGAAAATTATCTCAGCTTTCTAGGAAAAAAATATAGGTCATTTGGACTTCTAGAACTCTAGATATGGGCCAAATACTAAATAGTGTACAGGCTATAGGACAGATTCAGATTTCTTCGTTATTGCTACAATTTGGACTTGAAAATGGCCTTTTTAAAACCAGGCCTTTTTAAAACCAGACCTAACATGAAAGTTGTAGGCCTATGTCTTACCTTTCCATCCATATAAAGTAAACCTAAATCCAAGATCTACAACTCCAAATATGACCCAATTACCAAATAATATTTCAGTTGGGACTGCACGAGCATCTCTTTTCTAAGTTTGACCATCTCTCTATCCTTTCAATTTTAGTTCTTAAACTTATCAACCAAACCTTTTATTATGTGATAGGCCTATATTTAAAATGAACATTTACCACAAAATAAAGGTATCTTATATTATTAGATATGTTATTATAAAACATGTTTTAGTTAAGGAGTTATTGATACCTCAAGTGCAAAATGATGATACAAAACCTTGATAAAAATACACTTTTAAGTACCAATCACACCCCCAACTAGCTTATTACTAGTCCTTAGTAATCAAAGCATAAAATAAAAAAAATTATTTGCAAATTCCATAAAGCAAGGTATTAATCATTCAACATCCATTAATCTATCCGGATAAACAAACTCTCATTAAATTTATATATATGCCCAATACCTCTTAAACAAGATATTAATAAACCTTTCGTTTTTGGTCAATATACCAACACATAGTTATGGGGCTTTTTTTGGAAGAAAATAAATTTTTTGTTCTAATATTTAAGGTTAACTTCCTTTGATTGGGATTATTATTATTTTTCTTTTGTTATGTTTTTTTTAATATACATACATATAACTTAAAACACCATACATCTTTAACCTATGTAATGAGCTTTTGGTTAATGACTCTTAGACCAATTGGTATTAGGGCATTAGGTGTTGAGACACCCCTACGAGCTTAGTAACTCGAGTTACCGATATTGATATGTAGATAGTGCAATGTTTGATTTCCTTAACCTCTTGTCTTCAACCCATGTAACAAGCATTAGGCCAATAACTCACATGTAAGTTATTAGGTGTTAAAATACCTTTTTGAGCTTAATTGCTTAGGTTAGGGAGGTTACGAAACCAAGCTTATCTATATTTTTATTATCATCATTTTTTGTTGCTCTTTCTTTTGTTTTTTTTTCAAATTATATACTATTCTTTTTTCTTAGTTGTTACCTTTAACAAAAGAATATAAATAATGTAATAATCCAATGTGCAACCCACAATCATATGTTAAAGTGTGTGTGTGAAAATTAAGGTTTAAAAATATATGTTAAATGAGTATATGAGCAAAATTTAGTGATAATAATGTGAGAGTTTGTAAACCTAAATAATTCAAGAAATATTATGATATACCTTGTTAAGAATGGTTACTAAGATGCATGTCAAGAGTCACTTTAGCAAAATAGCTCCTTTACTCTGTCATCCTAGTAACAACAATTTTGCACATGCTTTATGAAATAGAAAACATAGTGAGTTATTTTTTTTCAGCTACTACCCTCTCCCTCCAACCAAAACGAGACATTGTCTTCAATGTCCTAAGGTAGAAAGATAGAGTACAGAAGACATCACCTGAAGTAATGAACACTAACAAACCTGAAACACACTTAAACAAACATAAGAAATAACAAAACACAAATATTATGCTATTAATAAAACCAAAAGACACAAAGATTCATAAATGAAGACTCAAATCCAATCCAATCTATTTATGGCTTTCCTTAGATGACCAATTTATGTGACTCATGGAGGGATCAATTATAAGAATTAAAGATTGTAGTTGGTCAATCAATTGTTCAACAATAGCAATATAGATTATGATTTGTCGTGCCGAAGATGTTAGAAATTTCTATTCTACAACATGATCAAGAAACGACAATAACTTATCATAATAACCATGAACATTTAACAAACGAAGAGGACATATGAAAGATCTCTTTTAATAAGCCCAGACCACCTGGTAAGGCAATGAAGGCATCAACATGGTTGAACATTGCATTCATTCGAGCAGACATTGTAGAGACCTGTAGTTCCTTTCCAATTTTTTTGCCAATGATGTCCCCTTATGCTAAAGCTTTGGGGATCACCCCTAAAACATGACTACCTCCTAAAAATACAGTTATTGACACACCTATCAACCCAAGACTGCCACCCCCATATACTAAATGAATCTTTCTCTCAGCTTGTACCTAACCAAGATGATTTGCTGATTCTAAAAACTCCATTTTTTTCCTAGGACTGGATCCACCGAAAACACAAATATTTCTTATGTGATGACTTGAGGAACCTGTCATTTCTACACTCCTCTATATCTGTTAAATGTATAGGTTGAGTAGAAATGAAATGAAGGAAGAGAAGATTTTATAAATGAGAACTTGAAAATGCAATCATACCACCTATATGTAGGCCAACTAGAGTCTCTCACACACGCACTCTCTCTCTTTATTTACTTATTTTTGAAAAAGCATTTGTATGTACAGGTAATAGCATTCAGCAAGGGTATATTGATCCTTACCTATTTGAAAGTTTTAAAGATTTCTAAGTTGTGACTAACTTTCCTTTGTTTGGTCATGACATGAAAGTGCTAGCGGGGAATTAGTCTTTTTTTTGCAATGTTCAGCTTTAGCCTCTATCTTACCCTTGGAGATTAACTCTCCATCTTTCTTACAAGGTTTAAGAGTGGGTTTTTCAATAGTCTTACCACTACAAAGAGTGATGACTAATTTTACTTGATCTATATGATGGCTTTCGGAACTACTTGCATTTGCATCATATTACCCCTTGGGATTTTTTTTGTTGTTGAGATGAAAACTTACCTTTCTCTTAAAGATTGAGAGTAGATGTGAATTTTGTAAGAGCATTTTTTAGATTTGTTATGGTTTGAGCATTTTAAGTGCTGATTGTCTCGTACTTTTCAATGAATGCATGCAATGTTTCCTCAAGATTTCTTTTAGAAGGTGGAGTATAAGGAGGTACATATCCATGAGAATTTTGAAAATTATGGTGCGTTTGAAATGGTGGTTGTGAAGTTTGTGCATTATTGTTACCACTTTTCCAACTGAAATTTAGGTGATTTCTCCAACCAAGGTTGTATGTTTAGAGTATGGGTTATAATTGGGCTTTTGAAAATTGTTTAAAGTATGGGCTTGTTTATAGAGGTATTCTTTGAAAGAAGGCAAAGCTAGACAATCATTGGTTACATGTTTATTCATTTCACAGATTTAACATACAATGTCTTAAACAAATTTTAATTGACCACTCTTTTTTTAATTCTAGTGCCTCAACTTTTCTAGGTAAAGATGCAAATTTAAATTGAAGGTCATGATCTTGCTTGAGGTTGTACATACCTCTACTAGATATATAAGATTGAGTCATACCTGGTGCCTCATAAGTACTTATAATATCTCAATTTTAAGCATTTTTAGCTAGCAAGTCTATGTACTCCATTGCTTCATCAGGCTTTTTATTTTAAAAAATTCCATTGCACATTAATTCCATCATTTATCTATCTTTAGGTGTTAACTCTTTATAAAAATATGAAACCAATCTCCATATTTCAAAACCATGATGTGGGCAAGTATTAAACAAGTCTCGACACCTATCCCAACTTTGATAAAATGTTTTTCCTGGTTTTTGAGTGAAAGTGGTGATTTGTTTCTTAAAAGAGTTTGTTTTGTGAGATGAGAAAAACTTCTTTAAAAACTGTGTTGCATTTCATCCCAAACACAAACGGATCCTGGTCTTAAATTTTATAGCCATGTTTTAGCTTTATCTTTTAATGAAAAGGAAAAAACTTTAATTTGATGGTGTTCATGCTACAATTTAAGTCATTATAGGTGTTACAGACCTCCTCAAATTCCCTTAAATGCAAATATAGATTTTCTAGATCTAAACCATGAATAGAAGGTAAAAGTTGAATAATATTTGACTTAAAATTAAAGTGGGATGTATCAGGAGGGAAAATTATACATAAAGGTGCATTTGTTCTTGCAGGATTCATGTGGTCTCTGAGTGTTCTAACTCAATTGTTCTCATTATTCTCATTATGAAGTGACTAGTTATCTTCTTTGGCTATTTTTTCTAAAAATGATAAGGATACCATACAAAGTCTACCACTTAATATACGTGACCAAACTCTCATGCACGTGTAGTAAGAAAATAAAAGGAAGAAGGAAACAAAATAGAAGAAACAAAAGTTAAATACAAGAAAAGTAAAAAGTGAAAATAAAATAAATATTATAATTTAAACAAGAATTTACCTCCTCGACAACGGTGCCAAAAACTTGACATGATCAAAGAGTTGATGTCTTATCTTAAGTGCAGGAGTGTCAAAGTAATAAATAATCCGGCAAGACCGGGGTCGAACCACGAGGAGGTTAACTATATAAATATAACTAACAACAACAAAAAAAACAATGATAATGATGATGATAATGGTGATGATGAGTTAAAGACGACTTTAAGATGTAAGATTAATGTGAAGATTATACAGTGATAAAAACTATTATCAAGTTTAGAGGATACACTAATAGTATTAGAGATAAGTAAAGTATAAACTCTTTATAAATTATCAACATGATTATATTAATCATCTTATTTATATAACACCATACTTATAAATTTTATCAAGTATTCATGATGCTAACTTTTGTTGACAACAAATCAAGTTTTTCTCATAATAACGATGTTGGCCGAAGACTACGAGGGATCGAGTATTTAATATACCAAGTATTATACAACACAAATATAGATTAACGATTTAACAAGCAAGGTATTAAAAATCAATAAGATAAAAATGATAAGACATGTTAATAGCAAGTTGTTTAGGGTATAAGCATTGAAGTCCATATTGAGTTTATATTATACTTATCCTAACACCATTAGTGAAACCTTTTCATCTTGACATAATTAACTTAGCTAGATATTATGAAGAAGAAAAACATAAATAAACAATATAAGAACATAAACATGATATAAGTTAAATAAATATAGTAAAGGAAATGAAAAACATGAACAGATATTAATGAAAGCAAAACTTAAGCATTACAAAAATATAAAAAGAGAGAGTAAGAATATGATTTTGATATGAAAAAAAAAGATGCCTAAATGAATGAAAAATACCTAATTTTATAGGCTAAAATTCAAAACTATTTATTTGGTAATTGATAATTGATGTAGTGGCAACCTATTGATTTAGTGGACTTGGTGGACAACAACACTCAAGCATTTTGACTGGATACAATGACATTGATACAATCTGAATTTGGCAAAGTGTTCTTCATCAAAGGTGTTGGAAATTGTCTTTTCCTTCCACCCACCAAATTTAAAAGTATTTGGCACACTACAGCTCAAGATATGTCTAAAATACTGAGTACTATTATTGGTGAATGTGGTGGATAGCCCTCAAGCTCTTGTCTACATGAAATGTCATTTCTACCATTAAAATTTAAGCAGATATTCTCATGAAAGTTGTTGGAAATTATCTTTTCCTTCCACCTACCAAATTTCACATCATTTGGCTTTCTAGAACTCCAGTTATGGGTAAAACTCTGAGCAGTGTTTGGGTTGGATTACAAAACAAATTCTGACTTCTTTTTTATAGCCAAACTTTGAATTTGAAAATGGTAGACTTGGGTCTTTCCATACTCATGAAAGTTGTAGGCCTATTTCTTATCTTTCAGCCATATAAACCTATATGAAATCTAAGATCTATAAGTCTAGATATGACCTAATGATTGAACAGTATTTGAATCGACATCTCTTTCTATTATTGGCCTTTTCTTTATCCTTTCGCTTCCAATAGTTAATCACAATAATCAATTCTTTGAATTGTGAGAATACCTGCATTTAAAATGAGCATTTACCATAAATTAAATGTATCTTATATTATCAGACTTGTTATTATAAAACATGCTCTAGTGAAGGAGTTGTTGCCTCTAATCACCTATAATTTACTCCTTTTGCATCTTTCATCCAAAATTGTCTTCAAAACATAAAACAAAGAATATCAAGGCATTTTACATATAAAATAGGAACAAAACATTTGGTACATATGGGTGAAACTATCGAATAATATGGTTACATCAGCAGTGACGGTTTGGCAACCTAACAATGTCAATAATCAGCCGACAATGTCAATAACCAACCACCAAGTCAATGGTTGGCCACCAACTAAATTGTTAGTCATCTAATCAATAGTTTTGAATTTTAGCCTATAAAAAGAGGCATTTGCCATATATTTAGGCATCGTGGTTTTCAGATTAAGATCATATTCTTGCTTTCTTTCTTTGTATTTTTGTAATGTTTAAGTTTTGCTTTCATTAATCTTTTCTTTATGCTTTTCAATATAACTATGTTCTTATCTAGTTTATTTATGTTTCTCTTCTTCACAATGTTTAGCTAAGTTTATTATGTCAAGGTGAAAAGGTTTCACTAATGGTATTAGAATAGGTATAATATAAACTCAATATGGAGCCTAAGATCTAAAAAGGCCTTTTTCAAGTCCAAATGGTTGCAACAACAAAGAAGCCCGAATCTATCCTCCAGCCCGAGTACTGTTCAGTATTTTGGCCAAATCTGGAGTTCTAGAAGTCAAAATGAGCTGAATTTTTTACACAAGAAAGCTGAGACAATTTCCTAGAACTTTTATGTTTTCAAGTGGTTCTAATTGTGACGTCATCAATGACGTTTTGGGCAGACAAGAGAAGATCAGAATTGTCACCAAGTCAAGGGTTGGCCACCTACTCATCAATTAGTCATCAAATCAATAGTTCCCAATTTTGGCCTATAAAAGGAGGCATTTGCCATGCATTTAAGCATCTTGGTGTCCAGATCAAGATCATGCTCTTGTTTTCTCTCTTTGTAATTTTTGTATTGCTTATGCTTTGCGCCTTTCATTTGCTTTGTTAACTCTTGTCTTATTTATGTTCTTATTTTGTTTATCTATTTTGCTTTCTTTCATTATGTCTAGCTAAATTAATTATGTCAAGGTGAAAAGGTTACACTAATGGTGTAAGAATAAGTATAGTATAAACTTAAAATGGACTTTAATGTTTAATACTAACATGTTTTATATTTGTTATCTTGTTCACTCTTTAATACTTTGCTTGTTAAATGACTAATCTTGATTTATGTTGTATAACAATTGGTACAACAAATGCTTGACACTTTTATAGCCCATACTGTATGGTATAACCGACACCTGAGCTATGAAAGGAACTTGATTTGTTGTTAACATAAGTTATAATCATGAATGCTTGACAAAATTTACAAGTATTAGCATTAATTGAATAAGATTACTAATGTAATCATTTTAACAATCTATAATCTCATTGGAACCTCCTTTGTGTGTGGTTTCCAATTGAATAATAAGGGTTTATACTATACTTGTTTGACATACCATTAGTGGATCCTCTAACCTTGACATTGTTTGTTATCATTGTTTAATCGTTACTTTAACTTTCCATCTCAAAGTTCTCATCAATCTTTCTTCTTCTTCTTTTTTTTTATTATTGTTATTATTATTATTATTACTAGTATTACTAGTATTATTAGTATTATTACTACCACTATTATTATTGTTGTTGTTATTGTTACTATTATTATTGTTGTTTATAATTTGTACAATTAACCTCCCTATGGTTTGACCCCAGTCTTGCCGGGTTATTTATTACTTCGACACTCCTGCTCTTGGGAGAAGACATCAATCTCTTTGTCGTGTCAAGTTTTTGGCGCCGTTGCCGGGGAGGTAAGTTTTGTATAAATTATAATTTTTAGTTTATTTTCTCTTTTTACTTTTTCTTGTATATAACTTTGTTTCTTTTCTCTTGTTTCTTGTTCTTTTGTTTTCTTTTTCCTTTTATTCCTACACATGTATGAGAGTGTGGTCACGCACATCAAGTGGTAGACTTTGTAGGGTATCCTCATCATTTTCAGAAAATATGGCTGAAGAAGATAATCAATCACTTTATAATGAGAATAATGAGAATAACCGTCCTAGAACACTTAGAGACCACATGAATCCTGCAAGAACAAATGCACCATCATGCATAGTTTTTCCTCCCGATGCATCTCATTTTAATTTTAAGCCAGACATTATTCAACTTTTACCTTCTTTTCATGGCTTAGAATTGGAAAATCCATATTTGCATTTAAGGGAATTTGAGGAGGTCTGCAACATATATAATAATTTCCTTGAAACATGGAGATAAGCATGAACACCATCACATTAAAGCTTTTTCCTTTTTCATTAAAAGATAAAGCTAAAACATGGCTACAAAATTTAAGACTAGGATCCATTTATGTTTGGGATGAAATGCAACAACGGTTTTTAAAGAAGTTTTTTCCATCTCACAAAACAAACTGTTTCAAAAGACAAATCACCACTTTCACTCAAAAACCAGGAGAAACATTTTACCAATGTTGGGATAGGTATCGAGACTTGTTTAGTACTTGCCCTCATCATGGTTTTGAAACATGGAGATTGGTCTCACATTTCTATGAAAGGTTAACACCTAAAGATAGGCAAATGATTGAATTGATGTGCAATGGAACTTTTAAAGATAAAGACCCTGATGAAGCAATGGAGTACTTAGACTTGTTAGCTGAAAATGCTCAAAATTAGGACACGACGGGTACTTATGAGGCACCGAGTAAATCTCAACCTCATACATCTAGTGGAGGTATGTACAACCTTAGAGAAGATGATGACCTTCAAGCCAAGTTTGCATTTTTAGCTAGAAAAGTCGAGGCACTAGAATTGAAAAAAAGTGGTGAAAAAAAATCTGTTGAAAACATTGCATGTCAAATATGTGAAACAAATAAACACTCAACTAATAACTGTCCAACCTTGCCTTAATTTAAGGAATGTCTTCATGAACAAGCCCATGCTTTAAACAGTTTCCAAAGGGCCAACCATAACCCATACTCACAAACATACAACCCTGGTTGGAGAAATCACCCAAATTTTAGTTGGAAGAGTGAGAACAACAATACATAAACTTCACAACCACCATTTAAAGCACACCATAATTTCCACAATTCTCATGGATATGCACCTCCTTATACTCCACCTCCTAGAAGAAATCTTGAGGAAACATTGCATGCATTCATTGAAAAGCAAGAGACAACCAATACTGAACTTACTCAAAACATGATAGATTTTAAAGATACTCTTGCAAAATTAACATCTGCTCTTAGTTTCCAAGAGAAAGGTAAATTTCCATCTCAACCACGACAATATCCCAAGGGGCAATACAATGCAAATGCAAGTAGTTCCGGAAGCCAACACATGGATCTAGTCAAATCAGTCACTACTTTGCGTAGTGGTAAGGTTATTGAAAAACCCTTTCTTGAACCTTATGAGAAAGATGATGAGTCAATCTCTGAGGGTAAAGAAAGGGTTGAATCTGAAAATTGCAAAGATAAGACTGATTTTCCACTAGCACTTTCATTTCCTCAAACCATGACCAAACAAAGGAAAGTCAATCACAACTCTGAAATTTTTAAAACTTTCAAACAGGTAAGAATCAATATACCTTTACTGGATGCTATTAAACAGGTTCCTTCCTATGCTAAATTTTTAAAAGATCTATGCATTGTGAAGAGGAAACTGAATGTGAAAAAGAAAGCATTTCTAGCCGAACAAGTAAGTGTCATTCTTCAGAACAATAATGCTTTGAAATATAAAGACCCTGGTTGTCCTACAATTTCTTGCTTTATTGGAGAGCATAAAATTAAAAGAGCCTTATTTGATCTCGGTGCTAGTGTGAATTTACTTCCATATTCAGTTTTTTAGAGTCTCAATTTAGGTGAGTTAAAACCAACTTCTATAACTCTTTTACTTGCCGATAGATCTGTAAAAGTGCCTAGAGGAATAATTGAAGATGTGTTAGTACAAGTCAATAAATTCATTTATCCTGTGGATTTTAATGTCTTGGACACACAACCTGTTGAAGCATGTAATTCATTTCCTGTTATTTTAGGACGTCCGTTTCTTGCAACTTTTAACACATTGATTAATTGTAGGAATGGACTGATGAAGTTATCATTTGGAAACATGACATTGGAGATGAATATTTTCAACATTTGCAAACAACCTAGAGATAATAATGATTTACAAGAAGTAGATCATATTGAGGAATTAGTTTATGATCAGCTTAAATCTACTTTAAGTAAAAATGAGTTGGATAAATATGAAGATTTGCAAATGATTTATTCTGAGGAACAAATCATGGATGCAAAATGCACCAAAAATGTTGATGCGAATCATTTCTCAATGGTGACAACAGATTCGACATCTGACATCACATCAATCAATGATTACTTTCCTAACAAATCCTTACTTTCTCGTAGTCCAATGCCTTAGTATGATAAAGATATCAATTTTCTTGCTTTAGGAGATTTTCCAGCTGATTGGAGTACCCAAGACAAAGAAAAGTTTTTGAACGAAGTGAAGAACTTTTATTGTGATGACCCTAACTTATTCACATATTGTCCTAATCAAATATTTCAAAGATTCATTCCTGATAATAAGGTAAATAGTGTCATTAAACTTTGTCATTCTGATGCTTGTGGAAGTTATTTGTCGTAAAAAATGATAACTGCAAAAATCTTTCAAAATGGATTTTATTGGCCCACCATGTTCAAGGACACACATGCATTCTGCAAAACTTGTGAAAATTGTCAAAAAGTTGATACTGGTCAAAAAGTTTAGTTTTATAATTCTCAACTTTATGCATTCCTTAGAGAGCTAAGACCAAGATGAAGCAATCCTTATGGGGCCTATGATATTGAGAATTCAATGAATGACAATGATTTTAAGGAAAATGGACATCGTTTGAAAGCTTACTTTGATAAGTTTCCTAGTGAAAATAAATCAACTGGTTGGAATGATCTTATAGATAAAGGTTGATTATTTTCTTTTTCTAACATTATTTTTGTGTTTCTTTTTTAGTGATTTTTGCTAGTTTCTCTCACCCCGGTCAAATGGCGGATAACGGTACTCCGTGACTTAAGTCGGTTCTTTTAGTTTCCCACAATAACTGATATATGTATATACATTTCTGCAATTCTTTGAATCCCTCTTCCGATTCTCATTTGACAATGGACACTAATCTTGAAAAATTAAAAAAGTATTTTCCCACTCTGCCTCAGAATGCGATTACAAGAATTTACCATGCTAGATGTGCAAGATTGACATTGTTAATGAATCATGGAATTCCTGAAGATATTCGCTGGTTGATTGAAGCAATGGTTTGATTATCAAATGAGTCCTCTAACTCTTTTATTTCACACATGCCTCGAATAGGTAAAAGCACTTTTGTAAAGAAACGTTGTGGAAAACGATTGAAAGTTTGTCATAGATGTGCTAGATGGACTTGTAATACACAATGTCGTTCTTTAAGAATGGTATCTATAAATCATGAAGATAAAATACAATTCATTAAGGATGGCCTGAGTAAGGAGTCTTTAGATAATCTTTTATTGACTCTTGAGACTCATCCTAGTGGAGATGTGCATCGTGCAATTCATGATTTATGGCCACTATTTCATAAAGAACATGATCGACTCAGTCTTGGGAATCTGACTAAAAAAGACCTTGTTTGCCAGTTTTTAAGAAAATTGGATGGGAAGCCTATCCCCGACCCATAGAGGGCGTTTAAGCCGTTCTTGGACATAAAACCAAGGAAAGATATGAGCCACAATCACAACTACCTGTACATACACATGCTTTTTTAAAAGTAAATAAATAAATAAATAAAAAGAGAGAGAGAGAGAGTGAGACTCCAGCTGGCCTACATGTAGGTGTTATGATTGCCTTTCTAATTTCTCATCTATAAAACCCTCTCTTCCTTCTTTTCATTTCTATTCAACCTATACATTCAACAAAAACAAAAATGTGTAGAAATGGCTAGTTCCTCAGGTCATTAGATAAGAAATATTTGTGTTTTTGGTGGATCTAATCCTGGAAAAGAAAAAGAGTTTTTAGAATCAACAAATCATCTTGGTCAAGTGCTAGCGAAGAGAAAGATTCAATTAGTGTATGGGGGAGGTAGTCTTGGGCTAATGGGAAGTGTGTCAATAGTTGCATTTTTAGGAGGTAGTCAAGTTTTGGGAGTCGTCCCTGAAGCTTTAGCACAAGGGGATATCATTGGAAAAACAATTGGAGAGGAACTACAAGTCTCCACAATGTCTGCTCGAATGAATGCAATGTTTAACCATGCTGATGTCTTCATTGCCTTACTAGGTGGTCTAGGTACATTGGAAGAGATCTTTCATATTTCCTCTTGGGCCCAACTGCAAATTCACCATAAACATATAGGTTTGTTAAATGATAATGGTTATTATGATAAGTTGTTGTTTGTTCTTGATCACGCTATGGAACAGGAATTTCTAACATCTTCTGCACGATAAATCATAATCTCTACTGCTACTGCTGAACAATTGATTGACCAACTACAATCTTTCATTCCTGTAATTGCTCCTTCCATAAGTCGTATAAATTGGTCAACTAAGAAAAGTCGTAAAAAGTTTAGATTGGATTTGAGCCTTCATTTGTGAATCTTTATGTCCTTTGGTTTTATTATTGTGTTTTGTTGCTACTTATTTGTGAATCTTTATGTCCTTCATTTGTGAATCATAATCTCTAGTGTGTTTCAGGCTTGTTAGTGTTTGTTATTTCAGGTGATATCTTCTATACTCTATCTTTCTACCTTTAAACATTGAGGACAATGTCTTGTTTTAGTTAGGGGGAGAGGGTAGTAGCTTAAAAAAAAACTGTGTTTTCTATTTCATAAAGCATGTGCAAAATGATTGTTACTATGGTGGCAGAGTAAGGAGAACTTTATGACTCTTGAGACGCATCTTAGTAATCATTCGTAACAAGGTCTATCATAATACTTCTTGAAATATTCTGCTCATATACTTATTTAACATGTCTTCTTAAACCTTAATTTACACACACACACTTTAATATATGATTGTGGGTTGCATATTGGATTATTACATTATTTATGTTTTTTTGTTAAAGGTAACAACTAAGGGAAAGGGATAGTATATAATAAATAAATAAAAAGAGAAAGAAAAAAATAAGAAAAAAAAAGAATAGAAAAAAATGATAATAATAAAAATGTAGATAAGTTTGGTTTCGTAGCCTCCCTAACTTAAGCAATTAAGCCCGAAGAGGTGTTTGAACACCTAATACCCTAAAGTTAACTGACTTGGAAGCTATTGGCCCAACGCTTGTTACATGGGTTGAGGAGAAAAGCTTTAGGTAATCAAACATTGCACTATCCACATATCAGTATCTGTGACCCGAGTTACTAGGCTCGTAGGGGTGTCTTAACACCTAATGCCCTAAGACCAATTGGTCTGGAGTCATTAGCTGAAAGCTCATTACATGGGTTAAAGATGCATGGTGTTTTAAATTATATATATTAAAAAAAACAAAAAAAAAGAGAAGACAAAAATAATAATCCTAACCCAAGAAAGTTAACCTGAAACATTAGAACAAAAATTTTGTTTTTTCCCAAGAACAGCCCCATAATTATATGTTGATACATTAAGCATAAAAAAAAGGTTTAGGAATATCTTGTTAAGAGGTATTGAGCAGGTATATAAATTTAACGAGAATTTGTTTATCTGGATAAAGTAATGGAAATTAAATGATGAATACCTTGCTTTATGGAATTTGCAAATTGTTTTAACACTTTGATTACTAGGGACTAGTAATAAGCTAGTTGGGAGGTGTGATTAGTACTCAAAAGTGCCTTTTTATCATGGTTTTATATCATCATTTTGCACTTGAAGTATCAATAACTCCTTAACTAAAGCATATTTTATAATACTATATCTAATAATATAAGATACCTTTAATTTATGGCAAATATTCGTTTTAAATGTAGATATATCATATAAATGAAAGGATTGATTAATGACTTTAAGAACTTAAATTGCAAAGGCAAAGAGATGGCCAAACATAGAAAAGAGATGTTAGTGCAATCCAAACCGAAACACTGTTCGGTAATTGGGTCATATCTGGAGCTATAGATTTCAGATTTAGGTCTACTTTATATGAATGGAAAGGTAAGACATAGGCCTACAACTTTTATATGGAGCCCAAGATCTAAAAAGGCCTTTTTCAAGTCCAAATGGTTGCAACAACAAAGAAGCCCGAATCTGTCCTCCGGCCCAAGTACTGTTCAGTATTTTGGCCATATTTGGAGTTCTAGAAGTCAAAATTAGCTGAATGTTTTACACAAGAAAGCTGAGACAATTTCCTAGAACTTTTGTGTTTTCAAGTGGTTCTAATTGTGACGTCATCAATGACGTTTTGGGCAGACAAGAGAAGATAAAGATTGTCACCAAGTCAAGGGTTACCACCTACTCATCAATTAGTTATCAAATCAATTGTTCCCAATTTTGGCCTATAAAAGGAGGAATTTGTCATGCATGTAGGCATCTTGGTGTCCAGATCAAGATCATGCTCTTGTTTTCTCTCTTTGTAATTTTTGTATTGCTTATACTTTGCTTTCATTAATATCAAGTTTATGCCTTTCATTTGCTTTGTTAACTTTTGTCTTATTTATGTTCTTATTTTGTTTATCTATTTTGCTTTCTTTCATTATGTCTAGCTAAATTAATTATGTCAAGGTGAAAAGGTTACACTAATGGTGTAAGAATAAGTATAGTATAAATTTAAAATGGACTTTAATGTTTAATACTAACATGTTTTATATTTGTTATCTTGTTCACTTTTTAATACTTTGCTTGTTAAATGACTAATCTTGATTTATGTTGTATAACAATTGGTACAACAAATGCTTGGCACTTTTATAGCCCATACTGTATGGTATAACCGACACCTGAGCTATGAAAGGAACTTGATTTGTTGTTAACATAAGTTATAATCATGAATGCTTGACAAAATTTACAAGTATTAGCATTAATTGAATAACATGACTAATGTAATCATGTTAACAATCTATAATCTCATTGGAACCTCCTTTGTGTGTGGTTTCCATTGAATAATAAGGGTTTATACTATACTTGTTTGACATACCATTAGTGGATCCTCTAACCTTGACATTGTTTGTTATCATTGTTTAATCGTTACTTTAACTTTCCATCTCAAAGTTCTCATTAATCTTTCTTCTTCTTCTTTTTTTTTTTATTGTTATTAGTACTACTACTACTATTATTACTAGTATTATTAGTATTATTACTACCACTATTATTATTGTTGTTGTTATTGTTACTATTATTATTGTTGTTTATAATTTGTACAATTAACCTCCTTGTGGTTCGACCCCGGTCTTGCTGTGTTATTTATTACTTCGACACTCCTGCACTTGGGAGAAGACATCAATATTTTAGTCGTGTCATTAATATCTTGCTTGTTAAATGATTAATCTAGATTTGTGTTGTACAACACTTGGTACAATAAATGCTTGATCCTTCATAGTCTTCGGTTGACATCATTGTTATGAAAGGAACTTAATTTGTTGTTAACATAAGTTAGCATCATGAATATCTGACAATATTTAAAAGTGTTGGTATTATAAGATAGTTAATATAATCATGTTAATACTTATAATGAGCCATTAATAATAAATCATCCTATTGGAACCTCCTTTGTGTGTGGTTTCTAGTTGAGTAATAAAAAGAAGTTTATACTATGCTTATTTGAAATACCATTAGTGGATCCTCTAACCTTGACAATTGTTTTATCCTTGTTTAATCTTTTCATCATTATCACATCTCAAAATTCTCTTTAAGATCAATATCATTTTATTATTTGTAATTTATATAGTTCACCTTCTTGTGGTTCGACCCCAGTCTTGTCGGGTTATTTATTACTTTGACACTCCTGCTCTTGGGATAAGATATCAATCTTTTGATCATGTCATGCAGTGTTACTCATCAATTACTGCTCAAATTCACTAGATCATGGATTGTCTTTACCACGAGTTGATTTGAATATGTTCATTTATTGATTCATCATTTGATCATCTTTTTTTGCCCCCAGCTGATTTGAATATTGTTTGTCTTCCTTTTCAGGGTCCATTGCATTGCCCCCAAGTGTCAACATTTTTCACAGAGTATCAAAAAGTGTTGATGGTATTTTTGTCAAAGATTTTGCAAATTTGATCGATGTTCTTTTTGTTTGACGATCTTTCTTTTTTTTGAAAACAAATCTCATATTTCAAAGGCCATGTTTATTCAAATCTAACTGCTGAAATGAAATCAGAGATGTATTTTTTAAAAAAAACAATCAAGTTTGTCTGGTCAAAAACTCAACACACATTATTCAATATAGTCCTTTGATTGTCTTGTATTTTGAAAATAGAAATGAACTCATTGTAAGATTAAAAAATTTTTTTCTGGTTCTTTGTGTTTATTTTAATCTTTGATCTTAAATGTGTTGTTGCTTAATTTTGCAAGTGCACGAATCGTTACAAGTAATAAAGTGATGAGTGGAGTATTGTCCCATGAGGATTTGTAAAAATTACTATTAATTACCAAAGTCTTTTAAATTATGATCTATTTAAGGAATCAAATGAGATAGTTTATGAAACAAAAAATAATGATTAAAAACAAACAACCAATTAATTAAATATTAATGAATTCAATTCTACTAGTTTTAGGATTTTTGACTTACCATAACTATTCCTATGTGAACTTTCTCAATTGAATTAATTATTCCTAGCGTTGATAATCAAGTTTTTCTAATTTAAACATTAATCTCTCTCGAGTATCAACGAATTATTTTGACAAGCAAACTTCATCTACTCTATGAAAGTTCTGAACTTGTCAAAATTTATTAAGTATTGTAAAACCCTTAACGATTACAAAAGTTCATAGGATATTTCTATCCTATAGATTTCTTAAGGTATTTCAAATAATAGCTAAAATAATTATTACTTCTCAGTCTTAAATTAAATTCCAAATCATGTAGATGTTGGCCAAACATATATAAGCATTAAACATATAATGAAATACTCAACAACTTAAGCTAATAAAAAATCCTAAAATAAAAATCTACTCTATAGTTAAATTAAAGAGAAACAAATTTGATATGATGAACTTCACTGAAAAGCAGAGAAAGGCAGTAGAATAGATAGGTGTCCTCCAATCTTCTTTGATTTTCATCGCCTGTTTTCTCTGCTCTTTGTCTCCTATTTTGTATCTATTTTCACTTCTATTTTGTGCTGCCACCTTTCCTTTTTTGGTGTATTATGTGGCTTCTTTATGTCTCAATGTCTACCCAGCTGAACCCCTCTTTTTCTCTTTTATATTGTGACCTTTTTACCCCACCAGCTAGCAAAAAGAAAATTTTCTTCTCTACTTTGTATTCCTTTCCTCTCTAAATATTACAAGCTACATTTGAGGTAGAAAACGTGTGAATTCAAAGATCTCAATTTCTAGATAAATTGTAGAAAATCGAATCTTCTAACTACACTGATTAGTACTTAAGAGTGCATTTTTATCAAGGTTTTATATCATCATTTTGCCTTTAAAGTGTCAATAACTCCTTAACTAAAACATGTTTTATAATATCATATCTAATAATATAAGATAGCTTTAATTTGTGATAAATGTTCATCTTAAATGCAAGCTTATCATGTAAATGAAAGGATTCATTGATGAGTTTAAGAAATAAAATTAAAAGGACAAAAAGATGGTCAAACTTAGAAAAGAGATACTGGTGTGGTCCAAACCAGAATACTATTCAGTAATTGGATCATATCTGGAGTTGTAGATCTTGAATTTAGGTCTATTTTCTATGGATGGAGAGGTAAGACATAGCCTACAACTTTCATGGGAGCCTAAGATTTAAAAACACCATTTTCAAGTCCAAATTGTAATAACAACAGAAGTCTGAATCTGTCCTGCAGCCCAAACATTATTTAGTTTTTAGCCCATATCTAGAGTTTTAGAAGTCCAAATAACCTCAATTGTTTTTTTTTTTTCTGGAAAGCTAAGACAATTTTCTAGAACTTTCATGTTTTCAAGTGGTTCCAATTCTAACATTGTCAATGATGTTTTGGGTAGACAAGAGAAGATAAGGATTGTCACCAAGTCAAGAGTTGACCACCCAGTCATCAATTAGTCATTAAATCAATAGTTTTTAATTTTAGTCTATAAAAGGAGGCATTTTCCATGCATCTAGGCTTCTTAAGATCAAGATCATGTTCTTGCTTTCTTTATTTGTATTTTTTGTAATGCTTAAGTTTTGCTTTCATTGATATCAAGTTTATGTCTTTTATTTCCTTTCCTATACTTAATTAACTTTTATCTTATTTATGTTCTTATTTTGTTTATTTATGTTTCTTTCTTTCATTACGTTCAGCTAAGTTTATTATGTCAAGGTGAAAAGGTTACACTAATGGTGTAAGAATAAGTATAATATAAACTCAACATGGATCTTAATGTTTGATACTAACATGTTTTATATTTATAATCTTGTTCACTTTTAATACTTTGCTTGTTAAATGACTAATTTAGATTTGTGTTGTCTTTTTCTTCTTCTTCTTCTTATTGTTATTATTATTACTATTACTATTATTATTATTATTGTTACTGTTGTTGTTGTTGTTTTTTGTTATTGTTGTTCCTATTGTTGTTGTTATTGTTGTTGTTGTATTATTGTTATTTATAACTTATACAATTAACCTCCCTGTGGTTCGATTCCGATCTTGTTAGGTTATTTATTATTTTCATACTCTTGCACTTGGGAGAAGACATTAATCTTTTGATCATGTCATACACCAATCTTGCAATTTTTGGACCACTAAAACTTGAGATATGGGCTATAACCCGAGATAGCATTTGGAGTGTAGGAAATTTAGGTTTGATTCAGTCTTTGTTTTTTGACTTGCTCTTTGGGCTTCGAAATAGCAAAACTGAGTTCTCTGCCCTTCATATGATTTGTAGAATTTCATCTTAGATATTTAAAATTATGAAGAATGCCTAGAATTGAGATGTATAGCTTCCTTTACAACCCAAAATCAATCAATGTTCAATTTTACTACTAGATTCTGCCTACTCAGTAATATAGTATCTGAAAACACATTAATTTCCCATGAGGTTAATAGTTTCAAAAGGAATCCAAAATTCTAATTAACTTGTGCAACACATCCAAAATATTTCAAAATCAAGCATGAATAGTGGAAAATATACATGCTAAAACTTCTCTTATCATGTGTCATTTGATGGTCTATAAATAAGGTGATCTTTTATGAATTTTAAGAAAAACAGGGCAAAGTCAAAACTTGAGACTTTATAAAGAAATATTGTTTCTTTTTCTTAGCACCAATTTTATTAGCATGCATAATAATTAGTAACTTGATTCATGAAGTCATGACACTTATGGAATAACTATTCAAGTTTTGATATTGCTATTTATCGGTTTAGATTGCTTACTTGATTAAAAAGGGCTTTTTAAAGCATGTAGTGCAAGCTAAGGTTCATGACTATGAAGAAAGGAATTTCATAAGCTCAAAAGGTGTTTGAGGATTTCAAGAACCTAAGATCAACATCAATTATTCATCAATCTCTTTTCCTCTTGTTGTCTTTGTAGAGAAAGTGACATATAACCTTGTTAATTTCAAATATCAGAATTCTCTTAACAAAGGTCATAATGCAAATCCAACTCCTTTTTTTCTTATGAATAACCAATCTAATCTTTTTGAAGACACTAGTGTCTTTATCTTAGACACACCAAAAGACATGAAGCTTGATTTTTTTGGTGTTGACTTTTGGCAACTGTTGTATCTTTCTTCAATTGAAACATCCTTTTGCCCCTCTTAGAATTGATAGACATTCTTATTCCTTTCCACCTTTTTTTTTCACATAACATTCTTTAAATTTTTCTTATATACCCCCAGTCTATGGTTTCTTTCTTCTTCTAACCCATTCTCAATCGTTAGTCTTTTGTTCTAAGCCTTTCTTTTATCTATTGATTTTATTAGTGTCTTCAAAATATTTCTTTTTTGCCCTAATACGGGGTGTGATCCTGATTAGGGTTTCCTTTGAAAATAATATTCTATCAAGCTCAAAATGGGATTGCAAGTGATATATTTCCTGTATTGTGAAAGGATAAAACAAAGATGGCCTTTTCTCATTTCCAGCAAGGTCGGTTAGAATAGATAAATTTTGACCTCGTCTAGTGTAATGATATGGACTTTGTAAGAATCATGATTCACGAGTCCATAACTACTTAATTCACTACGTGTCATTATGCATACTGCTAAAACTTAGCTGTGTGGTTTAATTTTGTGTGTGAGCTCAAAAAAATTTCAGTCACCTCTTATTGTTTATCTTGGCATTTTAACAAATATCAAGTCATTTATACAATTAAAACACTTTTAATCTTTGAAGATTGATTAACTTTAATTGCATGTTGGAGTTTGATCAAAGTATTTAGTTAAAGTAAAATGCTAAACATCTCTTGATTTCAGAAGAACAAATAGACAAAGGAAAGACATGTTTCATTAAAGGATGAGATGTGATCCCAAAACAAAATGCATAACATCAACATCATCCTTGGATCATCTTTTTTGGCAATATCTGTGTTTTGCCAAGCATTTTTTATCACTTGTAATTCTTAAGATGTTCAGGTGACAATATGGTTGATAACATTATCTTTAACAAAGTCAACTTGCCTTTTGATCATCCACCTTCATACTCGATTTTTGAAATTCTTGCAATTGTTCCACTAAAACGACCTAGGACCCCAGCATGATATTCATATCTCTTATCTAGATGATACCACTTAGGAAATAGTGGTTGTATGGGATTTGATGAAGTTGAGGTAATAAGTCTCGAGCCTAACAGATGCTGGTAGAAAAACTCGAGTGGCAGAGGAATGTCAACCTTTGACAAAGACATTTGAGCAGTTGATGCTATAATGGGACCTGACTAGACCATATAACTAAGGTTTCCCACCTTTAGAGTCATCTCTCATCATTGTTATGGAATTCATGTTAGAACCTTCAATATTTCCCCTCTTCATAGCTTGTTCAAGTCTTTCAGCAATCCTCACAGCTTCATGGAAATGTTGAGCTAAGCTTTCAATTAAATGATCATAATAAGGGGATTGAAAGGTGTTGGCAAACAACATCACCATTTCTATATCCATTAGTGGAGGTTGAACATATTTTTCCTTATCTTGCCATCTTTGTGCATATGCCCTCACAGACTAATGGTTTTCCTTCTCTCTAGCCATTAAGATGGTTTTGTCAGAAGCAGTTTCCATATTAAATTTATACTGCTTCAAGAAGGTGTCTATGAAGTCTTTCCATGTCTTAACCTTGATATTGTCTAGTCATATGTACCAGCTCAAAGTGGATATAGTGAGACTATTTAGAAAAGTATATCAACATCTTATCGTTATAAATCATTTCAGCCATCTTGTTGTAGTATGACCAGAGATAGGTGCATGGGCATTCTAATATGGTATAATTGATGAAGTTTGATACTCCAAACTCTTTTGGCACCACAATATTTGGAACTAAACAAACTTCAGTTGCTATCACTGGGTGAATCAGATTATTTCCTTCAACTACTCTCAATCTTTCTTCTAGGGCAACCCATTCATCATGGTTAGTGGGATTGGTAAACTTATTTTCAAAAGGTCCTTTCGTTGTTGGATTCAAGGTGATCTAAGTTTGACTTGGATATATAGCGGTGAAAGGGACAAAATGATTCCTAGTTATTAAGTTTGGCCCCAAGTTCTAAAATGTGTAAGGGAGATAGATTGATGGTGTTTTCATAAGAGGTTGTGTAGAAATTCATTTTCCATTCTTAGAGCTCAACACTTGTTCAAGAAAATCTGTAAATCTAGTTACTTCACCTTTGATGCTCTCAATTTCATTTTGATAATGGGCCTCCAACTGAGTTCTTTTTTCATTTTTCATCTTTCAAGTGTAGCAAATCTTAGGTAGGGGACGTACGTTTCAACCTAACAATATGTATGATAAATGTATGAGTATATTTTCATATGATAAGGTCGCCCTTCTAGGGTTGACACATGGTGGTAACCCTTGCATGATGATACATGAATTTTGATTCTCGTTGTACAAGGAAAATTTTCTAAGTAATGGCCATTGTGTCAACCACAAGTCTTAAGTTCAAAATGCTTTAAGAAGGGTTTACTTTGATGCAAAACAAAGGTAACACAACACAACCTAAGGGCAGGTTCTATTCATTAAGTGGGATAAAGGGTAGGTTGACTATCTAGTCTCAAAAAGAGTCTCATATATGCCTAGTGACGATCTTCGTAAAGATAGTATAGGGGCGTTGCGATAAATGGTTAAAGCATATATGTCCACCACTACTGAGCCGACATTCAAATATGAGTTGGGTGTTTCACGCATTTAAGCCCCTGACCAATAGTCATAGGGCAGATCGATAATCCCCCGCTTAACTTAAAAGCTTATGTATGCTTTCTAAAAATTAAAGTATATGATGCAAGAGGCAATTCTATATAATACATCAAAATATATGTACAAAAATTAAAGCATGTAAAAAATTAAATAAAATAACTTATTAATAGAAAACACGCAAACAAAATAAAACAAAATTATTAAATAAAAACAAAGTTTAGTCCATAAGGTCTCTAGTGGAGTCGTCATTTTGTTACACGTGTGCGGTGTCGCGGTGAAAATATCCACTTTTTAATTGTTTCTATTGGCAAATATGGGAAGACAAGGAATTCTTGTCTTTTATTAGTAGAAAGTATGAATGAGAGTCACCACCTAGTAATTTGATCATTAGAAACCCTAACTAGTCTTAGAAATTGAGTACAGAACTAGTTGCATAAAGAAAAGATATTAGCACCTCAAATACGCCCTACCTAAAGTAAGGTGCATTATTTTATTGTCTAATAAAATCTAAGGTCTTGTTATGTTTTTTATTTATTGGTCTATCTATGGTTTAAGAAAAGTCCTCATTAGTAAAGAGATCTTTATCTTATCAGGTAAAACCTAACCGTTCTAACATCAACAAAAGAATTTAATATCTAGAATATGTCTTATGTATAAGGTCATAACTTCAGATACTAAAAGAAAAGAAAATAATATTTTTTTGAATTTTTAAAATATTGGCTTAGTTCTCGTGACTTTAATAAACTGGTTATTAAAGCCAAAATACATGCTAATACATATTTTCAAAATTTTCTTTATTATATGAAAATACAATATAATGTTTTTTTAGAGACTTAGTTGTATGCATAAAAGAACACATTTTTTTTATTTTTTCAATGTTTTGATGAAAACCGGTTACCTTAATACTAGATTGTATCTTTATGGTATAAAAATACAAATTAATATTAAGCAAAATTCAGTAGAGAAATATGTGAAAAGATCACAAATTATCAAGGAAACAACGCTATTTTCAAATTAAAAAATTAATATTTCTGATTTGGTCTTTGGATGTTTTTGCAATTTTATAATCAAGCTCCCAGGTAAATTGTAATTGGATTCCTTGATTTTAGCGTTATTTACAAGACAACCCTTAGTTCTAGATTCATGCAATTTAACCCTCAATTTATTAATAAACTTTTAATTTCTTCAATTTAGCTCCTGATTTTATCAATTTCAGCCACTCTATTTACATGTCTTTTTTGGTTTAGTCCTTGGTTTCAGATTTTTTTAATCAAGTTTCTAATTGGCTATTAAACTTCAATAATTATGCAATTGAGCCCCTGATTTGACCAAATCAACTCTTCAAATTTATAATTTGACCTTAGAACTTTTATTTCTTCCACTAAAAACATAAATTGACTTAAAACTCAATTTTCATTTCAATCAAACCCTTTATAAACTCAATTAAACCCTTGATAAAATTTAAATGAGTCCATAAACATCTGATTTTTTACTTTTCTTCCTTAAATTGAATTTTCCTTATTAACGAGAGCTTTCATTAGTAAAAGATATACTATCAAATTTCAATTATTATATTTTTGAACCTCCTCAACCAATTCCTACCCATTTTATGGTGTTCCAGCATCCTTTTCTTACTCCTATTATTTTTTGTATTTCTTTCAAATATTGTTTGATATATATTTTTTGTATTTTTCATTTTTTATGTGGGAACCTAAAAATAGGTAACGACAACTATCATTTTCATTGATGTTTGCTTGTCTACTAGAGCTCAAAACAACATCCAACCTCTCTATGTTAACATCAATAAGACTATTAGCAAAAACATGAAAATTTGAATTTTCTACCAAGTCAATCAAAGGAGCAACTCAATATGGTTCAACCAACTTACTAACTTGAAAGACTTCATCTCGCACATTTGTGTCTTTATTCTCATCCTGACCAACCTCAACACGATCCCTAGGTTTTGTTTTTAAAACATATAACCAATCAACTCTTGATTGATCCTTTCTAAAGGAAAGGGTGAATGTGTAATAAACTTGTTAACATTGCTTTGCAAAAACAAAGACTTCATTTACGTTGCAGAGTTATTGGACAATAAATATTATCGACGTTGCCTGCAAAGTTGTTCCAAATTATATGAGTTTATGATATTACAATATATAAATAGTACATTCTTAATAAAGTTTAATTAGTAATACATATACTTACTAAATAAAAGGTCTCAGCTCATCAAAATTAAAAATAACATAATTGTGTGCTTGTTTGAACTCTATTTCTGACAAATATCTTCCTCTTATGACATTTTTAAGTGTGGTCGATAGGATTGAAGAATATTGATAAGTTCTCATTAGAAGGCACTTCATCACCATCATCATGTCGTGGAACGCGATTGATTCTTGTTCTCAAATGAGGTTCAAAATAGTACGAGATAAACATTGAGATCTCCTTAATAATAAAGGCCTCACATATTGAAGCCTCAACATATGTCTTGTTCTTAATCTTTTTCTTAAAATTAAACAAGTACCTGCATTGAATTAATCAAATATTTTTAATTAAAAAACAAAGAAAATACTTTTATATATGAATTACATTACAACTATAATATCTAATCGTTCAAATGGATACATTTATCTATACTGGAATGGTCCTTCAACTTTTGTCTCAAACAATAAATGTATAGGGAGATTGACACGACAAAAAGATTGATGTCTTCTCCCAAGTGCAGGAGTGTCGAAGTAATAAATAACCCGGCAAGACCGGGGTCGAACCACAAAGAGGTTATTGTATAAATTATAAATAACAACAATACAACAACAACAATAATAACAATAACAACAATAATAGTAATAATAGCAATAATAATAATAATAATATTAGTAGTAGTAGTAGTAATAATAATAAAGAAAGAGAAGAAGAAGATGATGATGATGATGATGAGATATTAAAGTAAGGATTAACAATGATAATAACAAATGTCAAGGTTAGAGGTTCCACTAATGGTATGTCAAACAAGTATAGTATAAATTTTTATTGTTCAATTGGAAACCACATATAAAGGAGGTTCCAATCAGATTATAGATTGTTAACATGATTACATTAGTCATCTTATTCCATTAATGCTAATACTTGTAAATTTCGTCAAGCATTTATGATTATAAGTTATGTTAACAACAAATCAAGTTCCTTTCATAGCTCAGGTGTCGGTTATACCATACAGTATATAGGCTATGAAAGTGTCAAGCATTTGTTGTACCAATTGTTATACAACATAAATCAAGATTCATCATTTAACAAGCAAAGTATTAAAGAGTGAACAAGATAACAAATATAAAACATTTTAGTATCAAACATTAAAGTCCATATTAAGTTTATACCATACTTATTCTTACACCATTAGTGTAACCTTTTCACCTTGACATAATTAATTTAGCTAGACATAATGGAAGAAAGAAAAATAGATAAACAAAATAAGAACATAAAAGTTAACTAAGTAAAGGAAAGGAAATGAAAGGCATAAACTTGATATTAAGCATAAAGAATACAAAGAGAGAAAACAAGAACATGATCTTGATCTGGACACCAAGATGCCTAAATGCATGGCAAATGCCTCCTTTTATAGGCCAAAATTGGGAATTATTGATTTGATGACTAACTGATGAGTAGATGGCCAACCCTTGACTTGGTGACAATCCTTATCTTCTCTTGTCTGCCCAAAACGTCATTGATGATGTCAAAATTAGAGCCACTTGAAAAAATGAAAGTTCTAGGCAATTGTCTCAGCTTTCTTGTGTAAACAATTCAGCTCATTTCGACTTCTAGAACTCCAGATATGGCCAAACTACTGAACAGTGCTCGGGCTGGAGGACAGATTCAGGCTTCTTTGTTGTTGCAATAATTTGGACTTGAAAATGGCCTTTTTAGATCTTGGGCTCCATATGAAAGTTGTAGGCCTATGTCTTACCTTTCCATCCATATAACGTAGACCTAAATCTGAGATCTATAGCTCCAGATATGACCCAATTACCGAACAGTGTTCCGGTTTGGATTACACCGACATCTCTTTTCTAAGTTTGATAATCTCTTTGACTTTGCAATTGAAGTTCTTAAAGTCATCAATCAATCCTTTTATTTATGTGATAGGCCTGCATTTAAAATGGACATTTACTACAAATTAAAGGTATCTTATATTATGAGATAGATTATTATAAAACGTACTTTAGTTAAGGAGTTATTGATACTTTAAGTGCAAAATGATGATATAAAACCATGATAAAAATGCACTTTTGAGTACTAATCACACCCCCCCTAACTAGATTATTACTAGTCCCTAGTAATCAAAGTGTTAAAATAGAAAGACAATTTGCAAATTCCACAAAGCAAGGTATTCATCATTTAACTTTCATTACTCTATCCAGATAAACAAACTCTTGTTATATTTATAAACCTGCTCAATACCTCTTAACAAGATATTCATAAACCTTTTGTGCTCAATGTATCAACACATAATTATGGGGCTTTTCTTGGAAGAAAACAAAATTTTTGTTCTAATGTTTAAGGTTAGCTTCCTTGGGTTGGGATTATTATTTTTGTCTTCTTCTTTTCTTTTTTTTTAATATACAATAATTTAAAACACCATGCATCTTTAACCCATGTAACGAGCTTTAAGCTAATGACTCCCAGACCAGTTGGTCTTAGGGCATTAGGTGTTAAGACACCCCTACGAGCTTAGTAACTCGGGTCGCAGATACTGATATGTAGATAGTGCAATGTTTGATTCCCTTAATCTTTTCTCCTCAACCCTTGTAACAAGTGTTGGGCCAATAGCTCCCAAGTCAGTTGACTTTAGGGTATTAGGTGTTAAAACACCCCTTCGAGCTTAATTGCTTAGGTTAGGGAGGCTACGAAACCAAACTTATCTACATTTTTATTATCATTTTTTTTGTTTTTTTGTTTTTTTCTTTTTTTTTTGTTTTTTTTTGTTTTTTTAATTAATTATATATTATCTCTTTCCCTTAGTTGTGTTACCTTTAACAAAAGAACATAAATAATGTAATAATCCAATATGCAACCCACAAT
>SRLM01001511.1:113364-167602 GCA_015708895.1 Populus ilicifolia | reverse complement strand
CACTTGGGAGAAGACATCAATCTCTTTGTCGTGTCAATAATAATGTTTTGAAATATAAAGACACTGGTTATCCTATAATTTCTTGCTTTATTGATAATATAAAATTGAAAGATCTTTACTTGATTTTGGAGATAGTGTGAATTCACTTCCATATTCAGTTTTTCAAAGTTTCAATCTAGGTAAGTTAGACCAACTTTTATAACTCTCTTACTTGCTAATAGATCTGTAAAAGTGTCTTGAGGAATAATTAAAAATATGTTAGTACAAGTCGATAAATTCATTTATCATATGAATTTTATTGTCTTAGACATATAACCTGTTGAAGCATGTAATTCATTTCCTGTTATTTTAGGACATCCATTTCTTGCAAATTCTAATGCATTGATTAATTATAAGAATGGATGATGAAACTATCATTTGGAAACATGACATTGGAGATGAATATTTTTAACATTTGCAAGCAAACTAGAGATTATAATGATTTACAAGAAGTACATTTTATTGCAGAATTAGTTTATGATCAATTTGAATTTACCTTGAGTAAAATTGAGTTTGATGAATTTGAAGAATTACAAATGATTTATTCTCAAGAAGAAATCAAGGATAAGAAAGGCACAAAAAATATTGATACAAATCATTTATCAAGATTGGCAATATATTTGATATCTAACATCATACCAATTAATATTTACTTTTATGATAAATTCATACTTTCTCTTAATTCAATGCCTTAATTTGCTGAAAATATTAATTTTCTTACTTTAGATGATTTGCTGCATAGCTAGGCTAGAGCCACGTCTCCAAAAAAGAAAAGCAAATGAGAGAGAGGGCCTAATCTGGGCTTTATACCAAGCTGGCCCAAATTATGTTTATTAAGGGTGTGTTTGACAAAACATACCCTTATGCTTTAGCTATAATTTTTATGCCCATTCTAATTTGATATTTGGCCAAACGAATTCCTTTATCAAAAAATTTCAAAAATATTTAAGGATTTTTGTTGATTTATTTGTGGGCCCTCACACATTGATTTATTTATTTTCCTTGTGTTTTTATTTTTTTTATCCATGTGCTCAATCTATGGATTATTACTGTTAAATGCAAATATGTCATGCAATGTTTTTTTCCTCATCTAAAAAGGACTAATAATAATAAAGGATAACCAAGGAAAAAAATGGCACATAAAATTTCTTCTTCAAATTATTTTTTTTGTAAAAATATTCACATATGCAATTGTTAGGAATATCGTATTTTTATGGATTTGCATGATATTTACAAAGCTAAAGTTAGAAATATTTATAGGAATTGTTTACTGACATTAGAGTTAGGAACATAAAAAGAAGAATAGAAAAGGAAAAAGATAATAAATTCTTATCAATTTTAAACAAAACCAGCAATGCAACTTGCCTTAGGCAAGACGTTTAAGGGGTGATAACATCTTTTCTTTTCTGTAACCAGTCCCGTACCATAGAATTGAACAGTTAGGGTTCTTAGTGACTATAATACTATATGATTATTCCTTAAACATGACTTTTTTTCCTTAAAAGAATAAGATGCCATATATCTATTTTTTTTCATATCAAGATTAGTTTTTAATCGGTTGCCACGATATCCGGGTGTGACATATGTAGGAACCTTAAGTTAGTCATCTAAAAAAGTGATGTTATGTGCAAAATCCTTCTTATACATTTTAGGGAGTTATTATAAGCTTGGCACAACAACCTAAAGTCGAGCTTTACCATGGTTTTTAGTGACCTTTGTACTAAAATTTTATGATGATTTAACACTAGCATACCATTCAAAAAAGGCTCTATAAAACTCTTTAGCATTACTCAATTAGAAAGGAAATCCATTAGAGTATATTTGAAGAGGTTTAATGAATAAGTACTCAAGGTGGAGAAACTTGTTGTACGTGTGCGGCTTTGCGATGATTATTCACCTCAAGGTATTAATATCTATCTAGAAAATATAGAGAGATAAGGAAATCTTGTCTCTTATTAGTGGAAAAATAGAATGGGAGTCGCCACCTAATAATTTAGTTACTAGAAATCCTAATTAGTCTTTGAGATCTAGTATGTGAACCGGTTGTGTAAAAAGAATGTATTAGCACTCCAAACATGCCTTACCTAAGGTAGGTTGCATTGTTTAATTGTCTTATGTCTGCTAAGGTCTTATTGATTGTTGGTCTATCTGTAGTTCAAGAAAAGCTCATTTCGGTAAGGAGGTTCTTATCTTATCGGGTAAAACCTAACCATTCTAACATTAAAAAAAACTTTTTTAATATGAGGAATATGTGTTAAGATAAATTCATAATTCCTGATATTAAAATAAAAAAATATTTTTTTAGATTTTTTTGAAATATTGACCAAGTTCTGGTGACTTTAATAAACTGGTTATTAAAGCCAAAATGTATGCTAAAACATGTTTTTAGTTTTTTTGTTATATGAAACTATGATATGATTTTTTTGCTTTGAGAGACTTGGTCGTATGCATGAAAACAAAAACATGATATATATATATATATATGTTTTATCGATAACCAAGTATTTTAATACTGTATTTGTATTTTTATATATAACAATACAAACTGATATTAACCAAAATATATAAAAACATACACAAGAAAATCACAAATGTTTTTTAAAATATTTTTTTGGATATTTTTTAATGATTTAAACCCAAAAAAAAATTAGGCTAGAATAGACCCAAATAATATACAAACTATCTTATATTATATGGGACTAAGTCCAGCTATATGGACTAGGCTGATGATCCAATGTGGATTGTTTATTGTGCCCATGCACAAAAATAGGATAATTACTTTTCGTTGCTTGTAGAAACATGTACAATGCATGTTTTACTTATAAAAAGATGAAACAGGGAGCATAGACGTGGGGTAGGGGAATTACCTCGAATGGAAGTGTTGTAGTAACTGGGTAGACGGTGGCTGGTGGTGATGGTTAAGGGGAAGAACAACGGTATTTCATGGCAACGACTAGTGGTAGCTATGGTGGTGACTATTCTTCTTCTTCTTTCTATTTTTTCTATCTTTCTCCTTTTTCCTGTTTCTATCGATGCCCTTCTGTAATTCTCTCTTCTTTTTTTGGCTTGGTTTGTTTTTTCATCTATTTTCACTCTCCTCTCTATCTCGGTTACTCTATGTTTTCGTCTCTTGCCTTTTTTTTTTCCTTTTGTGTTTTTGCCTTTTAATATCTATTCCTCTCTCTACTTCTATTCTTTCTTCTTCCTCTTCCCTCTTTGGTTTTTTGGTCCCCTATATTTTGTTTCGTTTTCATTTTCTTTTATTTTTCCAACCCTTTTTTCCTTCTTTTTTTTTCTTATTTGTTTCCCTCCTTTTGTTTTTTTTCAATCGTCCCTCTATTCGTCCCCCCCTTTCCTTTCCTTTTTTTTTTCCCAAGACTGCTTTCTTATGTTGGTTTTTATAGAAAAAAAATTAGGAAGAAAGGTTTATTACTCTTGTCCAGTCATGACACAGAGGTAAGGTGGCCATTGGCAGTTGCCTCAGGGCTTGTTTCCTTTCTTCCTCTTTTTTTTTTTCCATTTGGTGGTGGGCCATGGTTCAAAGTTTAGGCAAGTGAGGTGTTTTTGTCAGGTTTATTTTTAGGTTTTTAGAAAGAGAGGGAGAGGAGAAAAGTAAAGGATAAATGCTTCTTCCTCTATTCTTCACGTCTCTAGGGAAAGAAAAAGACATATGGTGCCATTCAAAACAACAATATTTTTGCTTTTTTTTTTCTAGTGAAATGTATGAAACAATGCAATTTTTTTTTCCAAAACACACTGTTTCATTTAAATGGAAACTGGCACCAAAACAAGTCAGATTCAAACTCTAGCCTTCAATTTGCATACCTTTTCATTTTGGTTCTTGGTTTTGGATTTCTTCAATCAAGTCCCCAAGTGGCCATTAAACTTTAATATTTATGTAATTAAGCCTTTGATTTGACTAAGTCAATTTTTAAAAATTATAATTTAACCTTAGAACTTTAATTGCTTCCAATTAAAGCTAAAATTGATATAATAATCAAATTTTCTTGCAATTAAACCCTCCATAAATTCAACAAAACCTTTAATAAAATTTAATTAAGTCTATAAATATTTGATTTTGTACTTTTTTTCCTAGAAAATGAATTTTCTTCATTAATAGGACTCTTACCCGTTAATAAAATATTGTCAAATTTTAATTTTTGAACCTCCTTAACCAAATTCTAGCCATTTTCAGGGTGCCTCGACATCCTCTTTCTGCTGCTATTATTTTTTCTTTTAAATTTTTGTTTTTAATTTAAATATTTTTTTATTTCTTGGAAGAGAAAAAATAAATTTGGTGAATAACCTAAAAAAATGATAAAATTGATCAAGCTAATAGCTTTAGAAGCCTTGATTAATAAATTGAGGAAACATTTTTTTTAGTAGGACTTGTATGCTCTATTAGACGGAAGCTTGATGAAGGTCAAACAAGTTATGAAGAATCATATATGAGTAGAAAAGCTAGTATATTAAGGCATAAACTCTATGTTTTTACTAGTAGGTTGAGGATGAGAAAACTTTCAAATAGAATCACTCTCTAAGTAGAGATAATAATTTTAAGAAAATCCAAAACATGTTATTCAGGGAATGTATGGCATACCTTAATAAATACAAAGCTTTGTTAAATGTCATCCTTACAAAAGTCTTTATAGCCATTAAGAGGAAAGATTTTGTTCAATATCCACCCCTTATAAAGACACCTTTATATGCACGCTCCTTTAAAATGTTTTGTTTCTTTTAAAAGAATAAAAAAATATGATATTGAGTATTGCTTCATGTGAAAAAAATAAGAAGAAAGATTGAGAGGCTGAGTGCCAAGAGTTATCTTATGCAGTTCATAAAAGGAATATGTCCATATGAAACATGATAAATAAGAACCCAACCAACCTATTCAAGCCTTGCCTGAGATCAATGTGATTTTAAAAGGCATTTCAGTAGGAGGAGATACTTCATGTGTAAAAAAAAAAGTACAAAACGTAAGTTCTCATGACATCTCATCAATATAATCCATGACACAAGCTTATCACTGTTACTTTAGAAGATAAAGAGGGGGTAACTTACCCCTGTAAAGATGCGCTATTAATTTTAGTTATTCTAACTAATCATTAGATTCACAAGGTATTGATGTATGATAGAAGCATAATTAACATCCTTCTAAAGATGTGATGTCTCAGATGACTCTTGTAAAAAACTATTTTTGATGTGGATTGAAAGGTGAAAAGTGCCAATGAAGGGTGCCCTAATCCTAGTCACAATCAACATTTATCCTAATTGTTTTTCTCTTAACAAAGCTTGATGGTGACAAATATGGCTCTGGACTACAATGCCTTAATAGGAAAGCCTCCTGATTAGTACTCAAAAGTGTATTTTTATCATGGTTTTATATCATCATTTTGCACTTGAAGTATCAATAACTCCTTAACTAAAGTACGTTTCATAATAATCTATCTAATAATATAAGATACCTTTAATTTGTGGTAAATATCCATTTTAAATGCAGACCTATCACATAAATGAAAGGATTGATTGATAACTTTAAGAACTTCAATTGCAAAGGCAAATAAATGATCAAACTTAGAAAAGAGATGTCAGTGCAATTCAAACTAGAACACTGTTCGGTAATTGGGTCATATCTGGAGCTATAAATCTCAGATTTTGGTCCATTTTATATAGATGGAAAGGTAAGACATAGGCCTACAACTTTCTTATGGAGCCTCAAATCTGAAAAGGCCATTTTGAAGTCCAAATTGTAGCAACAACAAAAAAGCCCGAATCTGTCCTCCAGCCCGAGCACTGTTTAGTATTTTGGCCATATCTGGAGTTCTAGAAGTCAAAATGAGCTGAATGTTTTTACACAAGATAGCTGAGATAATTGCCTACAACTTTCATGTTTTTAAGTGGCTCCAATTTTGACGTTATCAATGACGTTTTGGGTAGAAAAAAGAAGATAAGGATTGTCACCAAGTCAAGAGTTGGCCACCCACTTATTAATTAGCCATCAAATCAATAGTTCTCAATTTTGGCCTATAAAAGGAGGAATTTGCCATGCATTTAGGCATCTTGGTGTCCAGATCAAGATCATGCTCTTTCTTTCTCTCTTTGTATTTTTTTGTAATGTTTATACTTTGCTTCCATTAATATTATGTTTATGCCTTTCATTTCCTTTCCTTTACTTAGTTAACTTTAATGTTCTTATTTTGTTTATCTATTTTTCTTTCTTTCATTATGTTTAGCTAAGTTAGTTATGTCAAGGTGAAAAGGTTACACTAATGGTGTAAGAATAAGTATAATGTAAACTTAATATGGACTTTAATGTTTGATATTAACATGTTTTATATTTGTTATCTTGTTCACTTTTTAATACTTTGCTTGTTAAATGACTAATCTTGATTTATGTTGTATAACACTTGGTACAACAAATGCTTGGCACTTTCATAGCCCATACTGTATGGTATAACCGACACCTGAGTTATGAAAGGAACTTGATTTGTTGTTAACATAAGTTATAATCATGAATGCTTGACGAGATTTACAAGTATTAGTATTAATGGAATAAGATAACTAATGTAATCATGTTAACAATTTATAATCTGATTGGAACCTCCTTTATGTGTGGTTTCTAATTGAATAATAAGAATTTATATTATACTTGTTTGACATACCATTAATGGAATCTCTAACCTTGACATTTTTTATTATCATTTTTAATCCTTATTTTAATATTTCATCTCAAAATTCTCATCTTTTTCTTTATTATTGTTATTGTTGTTATTATTATTATTATTATTATTATTATTATTATTATTATTAGTAGTAGTAGTAGTAGTAGTAGTATTACTACTAGTATTATTAGTACTATTATTATTATTATTATTATTGTTGTTGTTATTACTATTATTGTTGTTATTGTTGTTATTATTATTGTTGTTGTTGTATTATTGTTATTTATAATTTGTACAATAACCTCCCTGTGGTTCGACCCCGGTCTTGCCAGGTTATTTATTACTTCGACACTTTTGCACCTGAAAGAAGACATCAATCTTTTTATCGTGTCACCTCCATTACATAAGATCATTACAACCATTAGCAATTGATATTTGGTATTAAAGTTCTTTACCCTAAAGAGGGTAACTATTATGAAAGGTAATCAATGGTCGTCTAGGCATTGTGCTTTTACATATTTGTAGGGTAAGAACCTTTTAGTTTTGGACCAATAATGGTTTTTAAAGGAAAGGTTAAATATCATAATCGAGGCTATAAAACAATTAATATAAGTAACTTTAGGAGAGAAGGAATGAGTTATCATTGAGATAGGCATCACCTTGGAACCAAATAAACAACTACTATTAGTAAACCTTTTCATGTATAAGTCTGATTTGGCTTTTAACACTTCAGATACATCAGGGACCTTTTCATTTATAAGTCTGATTTGGCTTTTAACACTTCAGATACATTAGGGATCAATTTAGAAATAACTACTTATAGAATTTAATTTAATCTAATTTTCTTTCTTACTCGATAAAAGAAAAGAAATTTCAAAGGGGAAAGGTAGTAAGATTGAGGCTATGTATAACATCAATAACAGTAATGAGGCTAAAGACTAAACATCAAGGCCAAAATTCTTAGCCTGGTAGACTACTCATAATAAGGAAGACTTTAGTAAAGTCAAGTATGAGAACTAGACAGAAAATAACAATAAAGTCCATTTAAATTGCTTTTAACAGGATAAAGAAATATAGGTTGGATATGGCAAGGAAAATCTTTTCCTTATCCATAATAAGTGTTAAAAACCCTCTAAAAATATCTTATAACTCCTTAAGAGAGTTTCTCAAAGCCTTTACCCTCACACAAAAATTATGGACTTTTTCTCTAGTTGCAAGGAGCTCAACCCTTATAGCCTCTTGGATGCCCTCATCTTAATCATCCCTTGTTACAAGGAAGCCATTTCATTATGAACCAAACAAAGCTTCCTTTTAGTAGGGTTCAGTTGAAAGACTTAGTCTTTCATGTTGTCCTTTAGCGTTGTATAAACTATTTTGAGCTCCCTCAGTTTAGTCTACATTTTAGCTTTCTTGACCTTTATCCTTTAAATAACAGTTTGGTTTGCCTTATGCTTGGTGATGGTTCTCTCACTTAGCTTCTCTCACTTATCTAATGCCTTTTAGGGAGTTTGTTTTAATATGGAGGTTCATTTATCAACTAAAGGCTCAATAATGGTTATAGCTCTCATCAGACATCATTTGGATGTTTGAAAGAATGATTAAAATCCTCTTTAGGCTTTTAACCAACTCTAGGCCTTCAACCCCGAGGCTGGAATTCCCATTAAAGGTATCCTTTATAGCTTGATTTTCCTTTTTTTTTATCAAGATAGGGAAAGTGATAAGGTTAGCAAAAGCATCCTCAAGCCCTAGTTATCAAGCTCTTAGTAGAATACCCTAGTAAAAATCCTAATAGTAAAAAAGGTCTATATAGTAGGAAAAAAAAAAGGTAAGAGCATTGACAATGAGATAACATAAGAGGTTGAGACTATAACTCCAAACTCTAATAAGTGACGACCTTTTTTCTCTTAAAACGAATAGAAGTACTTATAATAACGTTAGAAGGGCTAACTCTATTTGACCCATAGCCAAAGAAGAATAACTTCTCCTACTATCTTTGACCTCTAACTTCATAGGAGTAATGTCCCCCCTTATTAACTTCTTAATAGGGAAAAAAAGCTTATCCATATTAATGAAGTTATTTTCTATATTTGCTCTAATTCTAACTTCACTCAAGTTAATAGATGAAGAAAACCTCATAGACACAAATAAGTTATCCTCTCTAAACTCTACTGAAGACTTCTATTCTCCTTTAACTATTAACCCTATATAAAAACAAAGTCAGAGATGAATATCTAGGAGGATAATCATAAAGGATAAAAAATCTTATAATGCCTTTTGGCCTTCTCATTGACAATGTCTGGGCTAACATAAACAAATTTCTTCCTTATCCAGGCTAAAAAAAGGTTTGTTATTCACCTTAAGGGAGGAAGTTTCTAATAGTAGGCACAACTCTAAACTTTTTGCATCCAATCTCTAAGGTTGATTGTCCTATTATATCTTATTATTAGTCATCTTCTCCTTTACTTCTTGACATAGGCAGGCTTGCTTTACAAGGTCCCCTTTCATGGGTCTGCTAGGTTTGTTAGAGAAGGTGAATAACTGGTGGTCGTCGTTATTTCCATTAGGACCACTAATTAAATTTTAACAAATCCTCAAGATATTTATAATAGGATCAAGTCTAACAAACCTAAGAAACTTGTCAAAAGTGGACAAGATAATCCATCTATTAAGATGTAGCTAGCATGGACCCAACCTATAATAGAGAAACGCTTCCATCATAAACCCTTTAAGAGGAAAAAAGTACCCCATCTTGTACATATATAAAAAGGGTAGTTATTTCATAACATCCTCATGAAGTAGCCAAGGTCAGTTAGTTAATTCTTTTAGTTTTTAAAGGAAGTTTAGCCATTTATTATTTTGGATGCTAACCATTCACATGGGCTTCCTACTTTATGGTTTAGGTGTCAAGCTCAATGTCTTCAATGGTTTGAGATAGTCTTTTAACCCCCTAGGGTTTACTAGAGGCAATGTGGGGCGAACTTCTCTTAGGTTGGAAACTGCCTTCCCTATTTTAATATATAGATGCTAGAATCTCATCTCTTCTAGTATTTGAGCCTACTATAATAAGCCCTTGTCCTTTATTGTTTCTTTTAGTTTTTAGTTTAAAGTTAAATTCATTGCTAGAGGAAGCAATATCTCTACTTCTAAGATCAAACCTAACTCTTTTATAATCCATTTGCCTTAATTAAATAACTAAAAGGAAGAAGAAAGAAGAAAGAAGTTTAAGTAGGGGAATACCTAAAATAATGGAGTTTCTTTTTGCAAATAAGAATAAATCTCACTTAAAGCTTTTTCAGCAAGTTGTTTTTAATAGTGAAGTTACAAAAGTGAAGATAAAAGAAAAGGATGGAAGTGAAAGTGACTAAGGTTATAAAATAAATAACTTTTCATTCTTGTCGCACGTCACTCACGTGGCGTCGCTGGGATCGCCCACCACCCCCCATCATAAGATGTGTTATGTATCTATCTATTCTGAAAAATATGGTGAGATAAGGAATTCTTTGTCTCTTAGCGGTGAAAAATAGAATGGGAATCGCCACCTAGTATTTTAGTCATTAGAAAACTCAACTGGTCTTAGAGATTTGATATGGAGAATAGTTACGCAAAGGAAAGGTATTAGCATCCCAAATACACCCTACCTAAGATAAACTATATTATTTTATTGTCTAATAAAAAATCTAACATCTTATCATTTTGGTCTGTCTAGGGTTTAAGAAAAGCCCTCCATAGTAAGATGTTCTTATCTTATGGGGTAAAAATCTAATCAATCTAATGTCTATAAAAGAATTACCTTTTTAATATCGGGAATGTGTTTTACATATAAATTTATAATCCCAGACATTAAAACAAAAAAAATATTTTTTTAATTTTTTTTGAAATATTGACTAAGTTCTTATGACTTTAATAAACTGGTTATTAAAGCCAAAATACATGCTAAAACAATATATTTTTTTTGAAGTTTTTTTATATAAAAAGAATATAATATGATTTTTTAGCTTTGACAAACTTGGCCATATGCATGAAAACAAAAGTTTTTTCTGAAAATTAGGTATTTTTAATATCGGACTTGTATCTTTACGATATAAAAATACAGACCAATATTTGTCAAAATGACATAGAAAAATCCATGGGAAAATCACAATTTTAAAATATATATATAATAATAATAATAATAATAATAATAATAATAATAATACCACACAAAACACAAAGGGAGAAAAAAATATTACATGGACTTGGCTAGGCCTATATTGACCTAGCCATAAGGTTGGACTCAGCCTAGCCGCGTGGGCTAGGCTGATGCTCCAGTCTTCAATTAACAAAGCTAAACTCAGCCTAGCAGCGTGGGCTAGGTTAATGTTCCAGCCCATGGAAATAAAAGGGCTGCACGAGGCTGGGCTGATGTTTCAGCCTGTAAAAAACAGGGTTAGACTCATCCCAGCTACATGGGCTGGGCTAATGTCCTAGTTTCAAGCAAAAAAGGGGCTGGACTCAACTTAGGCGTTTGGGCTGGGTTGATGTTCTAGCTTGCCGTAAAAAAACCATGACTGTTTACTCTGCCTGAACACAATAAATAGTTAATTAATTAGTTGGTCATTGTGTGCATGCACAGTAACTAGTTAATTATTTCTTCTTGCATGCAAAACGTGCACAATGGACGTTTTACAAGCAAGAAGATGACTAATGATCGACGACTATAGAGGGAGAAGAATTACCTGAGATAATGATCTTGAGCGGTTGAGCTGACAGTGATGCTGGTGACTGTGCTTGGTGGCATCGTGGTGGTGGTGACTGTGAAGTCTAGTGACAACAATGATGCTTCTTCTCCACTATGTAGTGACACTAGTCGTTGTCTTCTTCCCCCGTCGATTTACCCCTTCTGTCTTTTTTCTCCCTTCTCCTTAACTCTCTCTCTCGACCTCCTTGTTGATATCCCTGGTTTTTTTTGTTTCTACTATTTTGGTCATTTTCTCTCAATACTATCATTTTCCCTCCCTGTTTTCTATCGTTTTCTCCCCTTTTCCCTCTTTTTTTCCTCCTTTTAGGTCACTATTTATAAGGGTAGGGGGAGTAGGGTTGACCCTGCCCCGTCCCATCACTGCCCATGCATGGGGCGCATGTTGTCGATGGAGGTGGCCAATGAAGACGTCTCTTGTGGGGCACGATTGCTTTAACATCTCATCATGAGAAGGGTGGAATCTAATATTGGCTCTTATAGAGCACGTGGGAGGAAGAGACAAGGGGAAGAAAATAAAACTTATCTTCCCGTGTTACACATCCAAGGGAAGAAGAAGAAGAAGAAGAAGAAGAAGAAACAGTGCCGCCTTAAAACGACACCGTTTTGTTTTTGTTTTTTTTTGAATTGCATGAGAAGGTGTCATTTTGTTTAAAACACGTTGTTTCATTTAAATGAAAATTGGCGCCAAAGCGTTAGATTTCAAGTCAATCCTTCAATTTGCACACGTTTTGCATTTTGATCCTTGGTCTCAGATTTCTTCATTTAAATCCCTAATTGGCCATCAAACTTTAATATCTATTCAATTAAGCCATTAATTTGATCAAATCAACTCTAAAAAATTATAATTGGACCCCAGAATCGTAATTTCTTCCAATTAAAGCTTAAATTGACTTGAAAATCATTTTTTCTTCTAATAAAACCCTATACAAATTCAATTAAACCTCCAATAAAATTTAATTGAGTCCATAAACATCTAATTTTGGATTTTTTTTCCTCATTGATTTTTTTCTTTGTCAACAGGGCTTTTCATCTGTAAAATATACTATCAAATTTTAATCTTTTAATTTCTAAGCCTCCTAAACCATTTTTTAGCCATTTTCTAGGTGCTCTAACATCCGCTTCTCACTATTATTATTTTTTATATTTTTTAATTTATTTTTTTGTTTTTAGTTTGAATATTTTTTTGATTTTTTAGAAGAGAAAAGTTGAATTTGAGGAATAACAAAAAATGGGTTATGACAATCCTCACCATTGGATGAATAACCCTTGATGCCACCAAAGATCTCTGAAAACCTAATTAATTATAACATTAAAGGCACGCTATTGTTTTTTCTTTCCAAGAGACTTTTTTTTCAAAGCGAAAAAACCACAAGACCATAAAAATCCCAACTATTTTGCCTGGGATAGTCTATTTTATAGGGAATATATTATATAGGGAATATAAAAAATCTCTCATTAAAAGTTGACCACCTTTCAAATATTTATATAATTAATACATAACAACTTAGCAGCTTATTCATGGATCAATATATTTTAAAAAAATATTTTGAGCCTAAGTCTTTATTTAAAATGTTCAAAAGCAAAGTGATAATCAAATGATAGGTTGGTGGGGTTGTGTCTATACTTAATACCCTTAGGCTTGTAAAAATATCAGACTTAGATGACATGGGTCTTGCTCGCTTCCTAGCTTAATTTTGTTGGGCATGGCTATGAGACGAGCCTAAGTGGGTATAAGTTAGGCAACTTATTAGATCTAATGCTCTTAGGTTCAGCTAAGTGTTGAGCTCAAACAAACATAAGTCTGATAAGTTGTCATACCTAAACATTTTTGGATTTAATTACATAATGTGAATCTAGTAAGTTATCAAACTCAATATCTGTGGGTTCGATCATATGTTAAACACAAGTGAACATGAATTTCGTGAGCTATCGTAAATAATGTCCTTGGGTTTAATTACTTGTTAAGCTCAAACAAACATGAGTTTGGTGAGCTGCTTATATACCAAGCCTAATAAAATATGGGTATCATGAGCTACAGACTGAAAATAATTTGGTTTATTTACATGTTGAGCCAAATGAAAATAAGTATAGTAAGCTATAAGACCTAGTGCTTTTGAGCTTAGCTATGTGCCGAGTCCAATTGTGCATGAGTCTAACAAACTACTAAACCTATTGCCTTTAGATTTGGTTACAAACCAATCCTATTTTGGCATGAGTTAGGAAACTCTCTCAACCTATTGACCTTGGATTTGGCTATGTGCCAAGCCTAATTAGATATGAATTTGGCTCACTACCATATCTATTAACAATGGGCTTGGTAGCGTGCCAAAATACGAAGGGAAAAAGGTCTAAGATCCTTATAGGCTCCATGTTGAGTCATAAACATTTGTGTATTTATTTTTATAACTTTTAACATGAAATGTTAATGTTAGGGTATTTGTCTCTTTACATAATTAGGTATATAAAAAATCTTCTAATGGTTTACTATATTTTCATCTCATTAATATTGTGTAAAAGATATTTATCTCTTATTAATGTTATTAACAAAAAATGACTCTCTAGCTCTTTTACTCTTACAAAACAATAAGGTTTAAAGGTTATAAATATCCTCTAAAAGATATTGTTTTAAATATATTAGGATTTGTTTCCACCAATTATTCACTTTCTAAGCTCTAGAGAATGAAATATTGATATAAACATATAATTATTTACTATCTAAACATAAAAAATAATTCTCATTTCTAAATACTAGATTTTAAAATATTATTATTATTGCTAGTGTTGCTGTGAAAAATGATATTTGATAAACTTAGCATTGTACACAAAATCTGCTTGGAATTTAATGAGAAGTGATTAAAAAAATACTCATGCTCTTATATATATATATATGGACATGCATACACATTAAGAGAGAGAGACTTAATTATATCAATTAACTCATAAGAGGTTGTTAAGTCATGTAATCAAGACAAGATGGACTAAATGTCGTCTTGTCCACCGCCATAAATGTCAACTTCCACGACCCATCAATTCAGCTGTTTTCTGCGACTCTTTTATTGTAGCTACCATTAAAAATTTAAGTTTGAATTCGTTTTCAAGTGGATTTCTTTTCAATCTACCATTTTGAAAATTCAAACATAAAAGAATGTGAGATTTTTTTTCATGCACTTTCTACTTTAAACACAGCAACAACTAGAGAATTATCAATGAATTGTGTCCCGGATAATGAAGACATCAGTGATCAAACCATGTACTTTTTTATTATTGTTTCTTCCTCCTCAACTCTTAATTCATGTTTTCATGTGATCTATTGATCTCCTCTCCCTCTCTTTTCTTTTCTTTTTTTGAAAAAAATCTCACTCTCTTTTCTTTTCTTTTCTTTCTTTTTTTTTATAAAAAAACTATGGCTCTTCAAAGATATATTGAAGAAATTGATTTTTGATACGTGGTGAGGTTTATTGTCAAAAAGATTGAGATAGGATGTCGGCATAAAGATCCTATAAGCAAGAAAAATAGGCTAAATTATGACATAAATTGATTGACTATGACTTGACAAATTCTAAACCCAGGAGTAACTCTTACGTAACCCTAGTCAATTAGATTTATTTTCAAAATATAACCTTTTCAATTTAGCACTATAGAAATTTACGAGAAATATCATGTTTTTACGGGTTATGTTATTGGAAACAGCACAACTGAATATATTATGTCATTGAAAACAATGCAACTGATTTTTATTTTTTTTAACTTTGTATGTATCTTGTAACCAATTAGTTAATTATATATGATATTGATTTTTTTATATAAAAATATATTTATTTTTAAATTTAATTTATATCTGATCAATAAATTTAATATTTAATTAATAAACTGATAGTAAAAATAAAATTCTTGAAAAAAAATGCTTTATAAATAAAATTTTTATAATTATAAAATTTTTATTATATTATAATATTATTCTTAAATATTCTTGATCAAAACTCTATTAAAACTAGACTTTAATTAGAGCATTTAAGATTGTCACATTATATTCTTTATTCTATAAAAAAACAATTATTTTTATACATTAAGGTATAAGAAATACCTAAAATTAATATGTTGGTATTTTTCATATGACATATACATTGAACAGACTCAGGTGAAAACTTTATATAAAGAGATCATTTGTGTCTTTGAAAAAACTTATGTGATAGTTGTATAAGTTATGCTATGATTTGAGATCACTAAGTTATTATATATATTAAATATTATGCTTCAATCTTAAATACACTATGTTCTAATAAAAAATAACAAACATGTAAATATTGAATATAACATGAATTATATGAAAATAATTGAGTAATTAAGTGAGGATTCATCACGCTAGGTGAATTCAGAAAAATGTTATGCATGTTCTTGAATAATATTAATTGTGAAATCTTTATGCTAGATAAAATGAGATTTGAAAAAAAAATATTATTCAAATGATCAATGACTATTGTGTTGAGAATATATATAATTTAGTAAAGCAAACACCCTCCATGTTATAATATCTAAATCATAATATTCTTGATAAAAGGATATTAATCATAATGAGAAACTATTCATGTTAAGTCAAACTATGTATAACTTTTTTAATATTTAAAAGATCTTGATATATTGCTAGACAGTGCACTTAATCTAGAAATAAAGATCAATCAATTGTTGAATTGATAATAAATTAAATTATTTTATTTATTTAATCTTAGTTTATTTAGGATTATGATTTATATTTGGGCTAACTTTTTAGGGACCTAATAAGTCACACACATTAAGAACCATTGGTCATAAATTAAAGTGGAATAATTAATCAAGTATGACTTGATTATAAAAAAGTTTTAAAAATTAAGGATTAGAATATAATTAATATATGATAATACAATTTTAGACCTTAAAAAATCAAGATTAAATAAATTTCTAAAATTTATCTTGAAATAATATATATTATATTATTTAGAGGATAAATTGATATTTTACTATTTATAAGATAACGAGGTTTTTTTATATAAATAAAATGTTATACCTCATATTTTTGTGTAGAGAATAACTATATAAGTTATAGAACATATGATAGAGAAACACTAAAAATACAAAAGAGAAAAAAGAAAGTTAGCACATAAATGCATAGCAATCCTTGTAACTTAAAAAGAAATGTAGGAGATTTTTCACTAGTAATTTATATGAATTATTGTTAAATATCAGATACTTAGACGATTTATGATTTGTGATAACCTAGTTTTGAAAAAGTTGATGAAACCTTAGAAAAAGGATCTATCTTTAGATAATTTTTTTCAAACCCTGAACGATTCTAAATTTTCTAATAGGATTTTTGAAACTCTTGGAAAAGATTAATTATCATTTTCACAATATTTATATGTTTCAAAAGTCTCAGTATTATTTATGAAACCTTAAAAAAAAGATCTATCTTATTGTCTGAATAAACATCATTGATAATGTTAGAATTTGACATAACCTTCCATATAAAAGTTCAGGAAAATTGTCTTAGCTTTTCATAAAAAAAATTGAGGCCATTTGAATTTTTAGAATTCAAGATATGGGCTAAACACTCAACAATATCTGGGTTACAAGGCAGATTGAAACTTCTATGTTGTTGTTAATATTTGGTCTTCCAAACAATAAAATTGAGTCTTAACTTCTATTAAAAGTTTTAGCCCCATGTCTTAACTTTTTATCATATAAAGAAGACCTAAATTCAAGTTCTTCAACTTCAGATATGACCCAATTACCGAATATATCTTTTCTAAGTTTGGTCCTCTATTTGTCCTTTTAATTTCAATACTTTAACACATCAATCAACCTTTTATTTGTGTGATAGACCTGCATTTAGAATGATCATTTACCATAAATTAAAGGTACCTTATAGTATCAAACTTGTTATTATAAAACATGCTCATCATTAATGCAAGTCTATCACATAAATAAAAATATTGATTGATAACTTGAAGTACTGAAATTGAAAGAATAAAGAGAGGGTGAAGCTTATAAAAGAGATACTGGTTTAGTTCAAATTAAAATATTGTTCAATAATTGGATCATAATTGAAGTTGTAGAACTTGGATTTAGGTCTTCTTTATATAGATGAAAATCTTAGACATAGGCCTAAAACTTTTATAGGAAGGCAATACTCAATTTTGCTATATGGAAGTTTAAATCTTAGCAATAATGAAGAAGTCTGAATCTATTATGCAACGCAGATACTATTTAGTATTTAGCCCATATCTTGAATTTTAGATGTCGAAATGAATTCAAAATTTTTTTTCCTGAAAAGCTAAGATAATTTCCTAGAACTTTCATGAGTTTGTTTGAATTTAATGCTAGCAATGAGATTTTTGGCAGACAAGAAGATAAGGATTGTTACCAAGTTAAAATGTAGCCACCCATTCAACAATTAGTCATCAAATCAATAGTTTCTAATTTTGGCCTATAAAAGAAGGTATTTGCCATGCATTTAGGCATCTTGGTTTTCAAATCAAGATTATGCTCTTGCTTTTTTTTTTTATTATAATGCTTAAGTTTTACTTATATTAATCTGTTGTTTATGCCTTTCATTTTCTTTTCTTTACTTAGTTAACTTCTATCTTATTTATATTATTATCTTGTTTATTTATTTTTCTCTCTTTCATTATGTTTAGCTAAGTTTATTATGTTAAGCTGAAAATGTTACATTAAGAGTGTAAGAATAAGTATAGTGTAAACTCAACATGAACTTGAATGTTTGATACTAACATGTTTTATATTTGTTATTTGTTCACTCTTAATACTTTTCTTGTTGAATGATTAATCTAGATTTATGTTGTATAACACTTGGTACAACAAATACTTGGCACTTTCATAGTCCAACCGTGTGGTATAACCTACACTTGTGCTATGAAAAGAACTTGATTTGTTGTTAACATGAGTTATAATCATAAATACCTGATATCATTTACAAATATTAACATTATTCAAATAAGATAACTAATGTAATCATGTTAATAACTTATAATTCGATTGGAATCTTCTTTGTGCACAGTTTATAATTGAGTAATAAAAAAAGTTCATATTATACTTGTTTGAAATACCATAAGTGAATCCTCTAACCTTCACATTTATTTTTATCATTGTTTGATCCTTACATTGATTTTTCATCTTAAAGTTCTCATTAACTTCTTTTTCTTTATTATTATTATTATTATTATTATTACTACTACTACTACTACTACTATTATCATTGTTGTTGATGTTGTTGTTATTGTATTATTATTATTGTTATTTATAATTTATACAATTAACCTCTTTGTGGTTTGACATCGATTTTGTCAAGATATTTATTACTTCAACTCTCCTACACTTGGAAGAAGATATCAATCTTTTGATCATGTCACTATGCAAGCTAAAATAAATGCTCTTCATGCTAATAACACGTGGACTTTGGTTCCTCAAAAACCAAATATAAATATAATACACAGTAAGTGAGTCTTTAAAGTTAAAACAAAGTCTAATAGCACACTTGATAGGTACAAATTTAGACTTGTGGCCAGGGGTTTTACACAACTTCCAAGGCTACATTATGATGAAATCTTTAGCCTAGTTGTCAAGGCAAGTATTATTTGATTAATTCTTATTATTGGTTCATCCTAAAGTTGGATCATTAGACAATTAAATGTTAACAATGTCTTTTTTCATGGTGATTTACAAGAACATATGTACTTGGCTTAACCATATGGTCTTGAGGATCCTGCTCTTTTATGTCATGTTTGTCTTCTCCATTAAGTATTACATGGCTTAAAACAAGCATCTCATGCCTAGTATATGAAATTCAGCACCCACATACAATTTATGGGTTTCCTAAGATGCACCTATGATTAGTCCTTATTTTATGGATGACAAGGTTCATATATCTTTCTTTTATTAATTTATATTGATGACATACTTCTCACTGAGTGCTTTTCTTCACAAATCATTACATTTATATCTTATCTCTCTTATGTGTTTAGCATAAAGGATCTTAGTGATATTCATTACTTTCTTGGCCTTCAAATTGCTAGGGATGAAAGAACTCTCACTATTACTCAAACAAGGTACCTATTATCCCTTCTGCAGAAATTCAGTTTAGCTGGTGCTAAACTAGTTCCCATTTTTTTTGCCTCAAGAACATCATTGGCAACCACTGATAATGCCTTGTTATCTGATCCAACCTTTTATTTCTACCTTGTTAGATCTTTGCAGTATCTTACTCACAAGATCTAACATCTCTTATTTTATTCATCATGTTTGTCAATACATGCATGTTCCTAAAGAGCTTCATCTCATTACTGTTAAGAGAATCTTTTGATATCTAAAGGGCACCCTTAATCTTGGCCTTCACCTTGTTCACACTCTTTTAATTGTTTCCTATGGCTTTTACGATGCAGACTAGACAACTGTCAAAATGATCGATGCTTTACCTCTAGTTTTGCCATATATATAGGCAACAACTTGTTATCATGGGGTGCTAAGAAGCAGGCCATAATATCTCGTTCCATGGCAATGGTCGAATACCGTGCATTAGCATCAACCACAATCGAACTTATATGGTTTATGAATTTGCTAAAAAGTATTGACAATAGTAATACCATGACTAGTAGAATTTTTATAATTCTATCAAGATAATTAAGTTCAGCTACCCTCCGAGATTGCTTTTTTCCCCATGCCTATGCCTTTTCTTCTTTTTTTTTGGCTTCTTCTAGCGTTACATGGACCATGTGTGAATTTAATTAGCTTGTTTTTGTATTTTGCATGTTCACCACACATTAGGTTTCTCTTTGGTTTTGGTTACAGTCTAAAGCCTTCATTTTGTGCTCACTGTTTAGTTTCATTGTTGTTTTACGCTCTTATTGTCCTCACAACTTCGTTGTAGCTTTTTCTACGAATGACTTTTTAGATTTATTTCTTCTTTTTTTTGTTTGGTTTTTCGGGTCCATTGGTTGTACGCTGGTGCTTCAAAATAGACTTGAACTTGGTCTCTCTATTATTTTATTTTTTTTGGATTGTCTGTTGAAATATTAGTTGTTCTACACATATGCATAAACGAGTCACTCGCCTTTTCTATGTTCCTTGAGGTTATTTACTGCTTTTCTTTTCTTTTCCTCTATTTTTCCCTAATCGCAAATCTTGAAGCTTCTGCATATGTTCTGTGGTACAATGGATTTTCGAACTAAGGAAAGTCGGTGTTCCTCTGCCTTGAATTTACTACTTATTTCGAACCAGATTGCTAGTGTTTTCAGCCCTATACACTTTCCAATTTATTTTTGTCTATTTTATGATAGTTTTAACCTGCTACTGCCATATTTCCAATAATTTCTATGCCTGCTCATTTTTCCTTTTTTTCTACTTTGCTTTTGTTATCTACTCGTTAGCTATGCTTCCATTTTTTGATGACTTTTTATGTTACCTTCTCTGCCAAGTTAACGTTGTTTTTTCCATGATAAGCTTTGTTCTTTCTCTCACAAGGTTTCTGGTCGTTCATTGTGCTTTTCATGTTCGCCTAAGAGCAGAGCATTGTACTTGGCTGAACAGTACTCGCTATATATAGAGAGTACCGTAGCACTCCTCAACTGGCTTCAGAGAATAAGGCGCGAGAGAGGAGGGTCGCGGGAAAAAAAAATTGTACACGGAATCTGGGTATTGCCTTTTGTTCTTGGCTTCTATTTTGCTAGCAATCCAATAGTTCAACAATTGCAATCCTGTACAAGAATTCATTTGGAACTGTGGTGCTAGCGGAGTTTAATCCTCAATTTCCAAAATGATTATTAATAAAATGTTGCTCGAGGTCCATGCTTATTGTTTTCTTTACTCTACATCCGGGTCAGTGTGCTAGGTTTTTCCTCCTTTATACATCTTTTTTCATTGTGAGATCTAGTTTGCTTCACTCAATGAAAATGGCAGATTGAGATTTTTATTATGTATGGATACAAATAGTAGTTGGCAGCCATGTAACTACAATGCAAGAATCAATGGTAGGTGTCTAACAAAAAAAAATGGTGCACATCATACTTGATCAAAGAAAAAAGATTGTCTCTCATACCAATTATAAATAGAGGGTGTCATTGATAGCTGATATAACACATGAAATAGAGAGAAACACAGAGAGAGCTAGAGTGAGAGTTGAGTTGAGTAGAGAAGTTTTTCTCCTCCTCCTTGTTTTGTTGTTTGTATTGCTTTTAAGTTTGATTAATACAAACCAGTAGCTCCATGGAGTAGACAAGTTGCCGAACCATGTAAATTGATGTGTGTTTGAATATTTGAATATCCTAACAACTAGTATCAGAGCTTGTTCTTGAAAAAGAGGGTGTTTGATCCAAACTCAAAAATCAAAGTTCTCAAAACGTGTTTTTGAACATACCATCATGAAGAGGATGATGAGAGGAATCCACTAGTGAAAACCCAGAGAAAAACCGACGTCCTGCATGCCTGAACGTGCCTGCACGCGTTGCCACCAACCCTGTCCACACGCACCAACGCGCCTTATGCGCTTCATGCGTCTTCCTCGCCCGTTTTCTGCAAACTGAATCGGGTTGACCCAACACGTCATTAGTTTTGCATAGTCATCAGCCACGTCACCTGCCATATCATATGCCATGCATTCCTGCCATGTCAGTTAGAAATCCACGTGGTTATGCCATGCCAGAATTATAGGGCCCACATATCTATATGTCAGACATGTCAGCATACTGGGTTTTGATCTAGTGTGGTGCAGAGACTATTCTTCCTGACACGTGGCTTCATCTACAGTGTCTAGTGATCCAAAGTTTGATTGATTAAATTTGAGCCATTTGAAGTCTGATTTGGGTGATCTTAGTGTCGTTTTCAGTATTTTTGGTCATTCTGGACACATCTGTAAGGTTAGATTTTGCATATTCAAATCTGGAAAAGATTAAAAATGGTTGATAAAATAAAGGCTGCAGGAATTAAAAAATTTGATGGAACTGATTTTGGATATTGGAAAATACAAATTGAAGACTTCATCTTCCTCTGTTGGGGAGCAAACCAAAAAACATGTCAGAAGAAGATTGGCAAATTCTTGATAGACAAGTTTTTGGCATTATCTGGTTATCCTTGTCAAGAAAAGTTGCTCATAATGTTATAAAAGAGAAATCCACAGCAAGATTGATGGAAGCCTTGTCTAGAATGTATGAGAAGCCATCGGCAAATAACAAAGTGCACTTGTTGAAGAAGTTGTTCAACCTGAAGATGACAGAAAGCGCCTATGTTACACAACATCTCAATAATTTCAACACCATCACAAATCAATTGTCATCCATTAAGATTGAGTTTGATGATGAGATTTGAGTACTTATTTTGCTAGCTTCACTTTCAAGCAGTTGGGAAGGTATGAGAACAGTCGTAAGCAACTCAGCTGGAAAATCCAAATTAAAATATAATGACATTCGAGACCTGATTTTAGCTAAAGAAGTACGAAGAAAAGACTTGGGTGAAAGTTCAAGTTCAGGTTCAGCTCTCAACATTAACACTCGAGGTAGGAGACAGGATAAAGGCTTATCTAGAAGCATATCAAAATCCAGGTACAGAAGTAAAAGCAATTTTGGACCAAGAAAGCAGGTTGAATATTGGAATTGTGGCAAACCTGATCATCTCATGAGGAGTTGTATAAAACCGAAGAAACTTAAAGCTGATTCTGCAAATGCCACTGCAGACGAGGTACAAGATGTTTTGATTCTTGCTGTACATAGTCTTATTGATGATTGAGTTCTTGATTCTGGAGCTTCATTTCACTATACTCCATACCATGAAATGATGCAAAATTATATTGCTAGAAATTATAGAGTAGTTTATCTAGTCGATGGACAACCATTGGATATTATAGGTATAGAAGATGTGCAAATCAAGACAATGAATGGACCTACATGGAACTTGCAAAATGTAAGGCATGTTCCTAAACTAAAGAAAAAGCTGATCTCGGTCGGACAACTTGATGATAGTGGCCATTCAATCCTTTTTTCTAGAGGAATATGAAAGGTATCAAAGGGAGCAATGGTTTTAGCTTGTGGAAAGAAAACCAGCACCTTGTATATGACCATAAGATCAGCAGATATAATTGCCTCTACTGAAGCAGAAAATTAAGCACAATTATGGCACTATAGACTCGGTCATATGAGTTAAAAGAGGATTAAGATACTTCAGTCAAAGGAAAAACTGCCAGAGTTAACAAATATTGATCTAGACATTTGTGAAAGCTGTATTCTCGGAAAACAGAAGAAGCTCAGTTTCTTAAAGGTTGGCAGGACCTTAAAACTAAGAAAGCTAGAACTGGTGCACACAGATTTATAGGGATCAGCTCCAGTAGCATCTCTTGGAGGTTCTCGGTACTATATGACTTTTATTAATGACTTCAGCAGAAAGGTATGAGTCTACTTTCTGAAAAATAAATCTGATATGTTTGAAGAAATGGAAGGCTATGGTTGAGACTGAATCAGGTTTGAAGTTGAAATGCTTACGATTTGATAATGCAGGAGAATACATTGATAGAGGATTCAAGGAGTATTGCGCTGTCAACGGTATCAGAATGGAAAAGACAGTTCCAGACACACCACATCAGAATGACATTGCTGAACGGATGAACAGGACCATCAATGAATGAGCTAGAAGTATAAGGTTGCATTCTAGGTTACCACAAATATTCTGGGCTGATGCAGTTCATACTGTAGTTTACTTGATCAACTGTAGACCATCAATTTCCTTTAAGTTCAAACTGCCCAAGGAAGTATGGAGAGGAAAAGAAGTATAACTTTCTCATTTAAAGGTCTTTGGTGTGTTTTCTATATGCATGTAGATTTTAATGCTCGCAACAAACTGGATGCCAAATCAAAGAAATGTTTCTTTATTGGCTATGGAGATGAAGAATTTGGATTTCAGTTTTAAGATGATCAGAACAGGAAGATTATCAGAAGCAGGAATGTGATCTTCAACGAGAAAGTTTTGTACAAAGATAGATCAAGTACAGAAACAAAGATGGCTGATTCAGATACGAATCCACAAAAATCTGAATTTATACAATTAGAAGGGCTTTCCGATGTTACCACTCAAGAGGCCTTATAAAAAAAACCAAGCACATCAGTACCCACCACTACTACATAAGACAATGTAGAGCCAAGTGAACCAGCTGTTCGCAGGTCTTTAAGGACTATAAAGCCTCCACAACGGTTCACACTTCTACTAAATTATATTTTATTGACAGATAGTGGTGAACCATTAACTTATAAAGAATCCTTACAAGATGGAAACTCGAGCAAGTAGGAGTTAGCCATGGAGGACAAGATGAAGTCATTGTTGAAGAACAAGACTTGGGAGTTAACCACACTGTTTGAAGGAAAAAAGGCTTTGCAAAATAAGTGGGTTTACAGAGTAAAGACTAAGCATGATGGAAGCAAACGGTTCAAGACAAGACTTGTTATAAAAGGGTTTCAGCAAAAGAAAGGGATTGACTATTCTGAGATGTTGTCTCCAGTTGTGAAGCTTACAACAATCAAAGTTTTGGGGATAGTAGCTGCAGAAAATTTATATCTTGAATAATTAGATATAAAAACAACATTTCTTTATAGTGAATTGGAGGAAGACATTTACATGCAATAACCATAGGGGTTTGCAAAACCAGGAAAGGAGAGTCAAGTTTGCAAGCTAAAAAAGAGCCTATATGGTTTGAAGCAAGCTCTAAGATAGTGGTACAAGTTTGACAACTTCATGTGTAGTTCGGGATACACAAAATATCAGGCTGATCATTGTTGTTATGTCAAACATTTTGACAACTCCTATATCATTCTATTGTTATATGTGAATGATATGTTAATTGTAGGATTCAGCATGGAAGAGATTGACAAGTTAAAGCAACAATTATCAAAACAGTTTGAAATGAAGGATCTAGGAACTGCTAAACAAATACTTGGCATGAGAATCATTAGAGACAAAGACAAAGGCATACTAAAGCTTTCACAGATAGAGTATGTCAATAAGGTTCTCAGCAGGTTTAGTATGGATAATGTTAAGTCAGTATGTACACCTCTAGGGAATCATTTCAAGCTCAGTAAAGACTAGTCACCAAAAACTGAGCTAGAATGTGAATACATGGATAAGATTCCATACGCCTTAGCTATTGGCTCTTTGATGTATGTTATGGTCTGCAATAGACCAGACATTGCCCATGCAGTGGGAGTTATAAGCTGATATATGAGCAATCATGGAAAACAGCATTGGGAGGCAGTGAAATGGATTATGAGGTACTTAAAAGGCTCATCAGAGACATGTCTCACTTTCACAGCTGGTGGTTTGAAACTTGAAGGTTTTATAGGTGCTGATCTAGCAAGAGATGTTGATAGCAAAAAGAGTACTACATGTTATATATACACTCTAAGAGGCACTATTGTTTCTTGGAGTTCTACCTTGCAAAAGATAATCACTCTTTCAACGACAGAAGTTGAATATGTTGCAGTTTCAGAATCTGCAAAAGAGACAATATGGCTATAGAGTTTCCTACAAGAATTGGGCAAGATGAATGAAAAAGGTACTTTGTATAATGACAGACAGACTGCAATCTTCCTTGCCAAGAATCCAACATTTCACTCTAGAACAAAGCACATATAAATCAAATATCACTTCATCCGATAATTGCTCGACGATGAACAACTGTTACTTGAAAAGATCTGTGGAAGCAAGAATCCAACTGACATGTTAACCAAAGGTGTTACTCTTGAAAAATTGAAGCTATGTAAAGCTTCAGTTGGTCTTCAAGATTAAAAAACAGATCTAACACCATTTGTGTCCAAGTGGAAGATTGTTATGTATAGACACAAATAGTAGTTGGCAGCCATGTGATTGCAATGCAAGAGTTAATGGTAGGTATCTAACCAAAGAAAGTGGTGCACACTATACTTGACCAAAGTAAGAAAATTGTCTCTCATACTAGCTATAAATAGAGGGTGTAATTGATAGCTGATATAACACATAAAATAGAGAGAAATACAGAGAGAGCTAGAGTGAGAGTTGAGTTGAGTAGAGAAGTTTTTATCCTCCTTCTTGTTTTGTTGTTTGTATTGCTTTTAATCTTGATTAATATAAACCAATAACTCTGTGGAGTAGGCAAGTTACCAAACTATATAAATTAATGTGTGTTTGAATACTTAAATGTCCTAGCATTTTTTTGTGTAGGTTTAATAAATTTTGACGGATAGTCATGAATGACAGATCAATAAAAAAAAAGAGAGAAGGAGAAGGAGAATCCTTCTAGATCGATATCAGCTCCAGAAGCATTTCTCATCCATTTGATATGTGGACTCGGCTTAGCAATATCATTATGGGTATCCCATAATTTCCACTCCATCAATCTCTTCTCTCATCCTTCAATTACCTTGTCTTAGTTGGGTACGCTTCAAAAATCACTATCTCTCGTTAATTTTGAAGCTTTTGTTCCAAATTGTTATTTGTTTTTTTTTTCTGTTGATTTGTTTAGATTATCGAGAATGCAATTGTCATGCTTTATTTGCAGCCACTTTCGAATTGATCCAAAATAATGCTTAGTATTACCCTGTCATTCTGAGCTCTTTATGTGTTCTGGGTTTTTCTCGCTTTCTTGGAAATGTTGAAAAGTTAAAGTTTTTCTTTTTCATTTTCTTGGAAACCAAACAAGCCCTTTGTTGGATTTATTTACCTGTTTTAGTCAATTTGTCTTTTCTGGGTGCTTTGGGAGCATCAATTGGTATCTAGTATGTGTACTATTGGTTGACAGTTTTTTATATTTTTTTTCCTTACAGACATCTGATCTTTCTGCCCTTTTTGTGATCTTCACCACTGATGTTGTTTCGACTGTTTATGTTTTCCTGTCGCCACTACCGTGCTTTGTTGTTCCTATGCTTTAAATGTTTCCTATCTTCCTTCTTATACTTTACCCCTTTTTACCGTTTAGTCGCAGTGATAGTCTCTTCCAGTGGTCAACCGCTAAGCAAGAAGCTTTTTTTGTTTGTTTTTTTACTGTTGTTTTTACTTCTTCTTTTTTCTCAGTCCAATCCTTAAAAAGAAAGCTACCCTTTTCCTTTGTTTTTTGGAATAATTAAATTCTAATTGTGAAATTTTTTTTTTTTAATTTTTATTAGATTTTTTAATTTTTTTTCCTTTTTTTAATTAAAGAAAGCTACCCTTTTCCTTATATTTTATTAAATTCTAATTGTGAAATACTAGATTTGGAATTAAGAAAAAAAACCATTGCAAAACTAAATGGATTAAGTTATAGATTTTCAAATAAGAGAAATCAGTTATTCTGATTTATAGTAAATGAAAATTTAGTAATATAATTTATCATATATATTTGAAAGATTTAGTTACATTATGTAACTAAATTCTACATCAAACTAGCAATAGAAAAGATATCTCTCTTAGAGAAAAAAATCATATGGGCATTCTTATGCAAATTCTTGCTACATATTTAGTTATTTCCTATTATTTTGTATATAGTTAATGTCACATAATTTTTTGTATTCATTTTATATTATCTAGCTATGAATTTATTTTTAACAACTTGCCTGTGAAATGAATTTAATTCATAGAGTTAAATTCTTGTGTTGGAAAGGTTTTTTAGTATTCAATTTATAAAAATGATATAAAAATAGATCAGAGAGGAGGCTGTGTGATTTGCTATAATAATCTCTTCCAAAATTAATATTAAAATTAATAATTAAAAAATACTCACATGTTAACACAAATTCTTTTATTTATTTTTTTTCTCTTTCTCTCACACACCTCTTTCTTTCCTCCTAAAACTATTGACAACACAATATATTTTCTTTCTCTACTTTGCATCAATTCTCATCAAGATAATCTTTTTCCCCATGATGCATGTTATTAATCTTTTCTTTTATTTTTTTTCTTTCTTTATATTTTTTAATGTTTTTGCTAGAATTCATTTTCTCTGTTTTTTTTTTAAGATTGCTAATCCAATTTATTTTCACATGTATTACAAACAGTATAATCAAACTCAATTATGTGGTGAAGTATTTTATTTTAAATATAAAAATTATAATAGGATATAATGTAGTTATAAATAAAATATAATAAGATGTTTATCGTTATTGACAACTAACAAACATACTAAAACAACATTCCTTTTTACTATTCTAAAAAAACTTTATTCATGCTCTCACAAAAACTATTCATTAATTGTGTGATTCCCCCCCCCCCTTTTTTAACCCTATATTTTGCAATGACAACATTTTGATAAAATACAATTTATTTCTTTTTAATTTTATCCTTTAAGTTATATTTTCATGGTTCATGCTCTTAAATATATTTTGATATATTTTCTCTCACTTGTACTAATATATCGTTAAACTTTAAGTTATTAAATTAATGGCTAATGTTTTGAAACAAAGTTTTAGCTTATTCTTTAAAAAAAATAAGAGATAAAGGAATAAAAGTTATATAAATAAAGAAAGAGAGGACTTTTTTTTTAAAAAAAAAAGAGCACAAAAGTCCCATTTGATCCCTCATGTTTTAACTTTTTATATTTAATTTCTAAAATTTTGAGTTATAGTGTTTTAATCCTAAATTTTATTTTGGTCATATTTCAATATCTAGAAATAGAGAAAGGAAAAAAAAAGTTTACCCAAAAAGTTGAGAACTAAGAAAGCCATCGGATGGTTAGATTATAGCCATAAATAACTTTAATTTTGGTGTCTAATGATTATAGACATAAAAAAATGTTTTGAATTTAATTTAAAGATGATTTTTTAACCCAATTAAAATGTATTTCCTTGTTAAACATTGAGTTTAAAAGGTTCATATGATGTTTTTTATTCATATATTTGGGGTGAAATGATGGTAGAAAATGAGTTTTTAAATTCAAAAAATGATCACCAGATAGAGACAAGTTGAATGTTAAAAAAACAAGAATAGAATTTAGGCTTGGTCTAGCTTTAGTACTAGGCCCGAGCACCTAATCTCTTTTTTTTATTCAATTGTTGTTTTCATTTTTCAGAATAAAATGCTTTTTAATTAAGATTATTACGATGAAATTTTAAAAAATCAATCAATTATACCTCTTCTCTCAAATAAAGTTTAAGCTTTTATAGTAATATGATCCATTTATTTAAAAAAAAATATTTATATCTTATATGCATAATTTTAAAAAATTACTCATCGATATGAAATGAAAAAAATATTATATTTTTATTTATTATTTTTTACATATTTTTCTAAAATTAATATTGTTTTATTTTATTTATACTATTGTGTTTACCATGGCATGCATTCTTTTTTATTTTTGGATTGAAATTTGCTTTTCATACTATGCAAAGTTTTAATTTGAAAATCATTATTCTAATAAAAAGATATTTTCATTATAAAAAAACTTGAATATTATGGAAGCATGATTTTAGCAGGAAAAGTATTTGTTTTCTCATTCATTTAAATTCTTGCAAATGTTTATTTGATTGTGTTAGGTTTTCATATAGAAAATCAAGCTACTTGTAAAAAGAAAATACGCTTTCATCACAACAAAAAAATTCCTTTGATAAAAAATGAAATTTTGACTAAAAAAGTTTTTATTGTTTAAATTTTTAAATTTTATTATTATATAATTAAATAAAAATAGATTTTGAAACTCGTTTAGTGATGGCAAGGGTACAGGATTTTACCGTAAACTAAAAGATTTTGGTGTTTTATTGTAGCTTTGCTCCTATACGTTAAGATTAGGTCCCTAAAGTTTTCCTAAGGGTTCAATTTCATTCCAAAATTTTCCAAACTTTACATTTTTTTGTCCTTGTAGTTTTTGGTTTTTATAGTCTGGTCTCTAAACTTTATTTTCCCGACATTTAAGTCCTTAAACTTCCTTTTCCTTCATTTCATTGTCATCCTTTTACAGATTTCAGGCCCAAATCTCCCTTGTACTTTTTTTTGAAAATTGAAAACCATATTCAACTTATTAAAAAAAAAAAACCCATAGAACCCTTAAACATTAAAAACACAGATGTGAACGTACTAATGATCATGACTCTTGTAGTCGTTTAAGATATTTGGCATTATGCATGCTTTTCTTTACTTTATTCAACCGAATCATTGTCCGCCTTTGCCTGCACCATGCCACTAATAAGCAAGTGTCAGTGAAACAGATGGTCCTAGGGGTAGGTGCAATGCTATTTTAATGGGTCTTTCTGCATTTTACATGTTGAATTTAACTAGTCGCATCATAAGGCAAGATTTGTGCACCATCTGATACTCTTTGGACCAATATATAACTAATATTCTACTTGCTTGTAATATAAATAGGCAACCCTACAGATTGTAGGGCCATCAATATTCATCGAAATATCTTTCCGCGTGTCTACACAAATTAAGTTCACCGATAAATGGCCCCAAGCTTTCTTGATGGAAACTCACTGTTCAATTTTGTTGTCAGAGATGGGAATGGTGTCAAGGGCATGGTGGATTCTGGTCTATCAGAGGTGCCGGAACGATATGTGCAACAACCAGAAGAAAGAATAGACAAGCTTAATGCTATCGCACATGACAACCCACCAATTGATTTGTCAAAGCTAGGCGGACCCGACCATGACCAAATAGTGGAGGAAATTGCTAGGGCTGCCGAGACTCTTGGGTTCTTCCAAGTGACGAATCATGGTGTGCCTGTGGAGCTGCTCGAGTCACTTAAGGATGCTGCAAACAAGTTCTTCGGCCAACCTCCTGAAAAGAAGGCTGTCTACCGTGAAGGTGTGAGCCCCAGCCCATCGGTGAGGTACGGTACAAGTTTTGTGCCTGATAAAGAGAAGGCATTAGAGTGGAAGGACTACATTAGCATGCGTTATACTACTGATGATGAAGCTCTTGAATATTGGCCTCAGGAATGCAAGTGAGCGCTCCTTGATTAAATTCGATAGCTTTCTTTTTTCTGGTTGTCAGTGATTAATTTTAGATTTTTTTTTTGTTAAAAAAAAATATATATATATATATATATATTTAAATTATTTTTATATAATGATGTGAAAAATAATTTTAAAAGAATAAAAAAATATTTTAATATATTTCTAAACAAAAATATCTTAAATTGCTATAGCTATCACATTTTAAACAAGTTTTAAAGGTGATTTAACATTGCAGTTTTAATTTATTATATTTTTTATATTTTTAAATTGTTTGGTATATTAATATTAAAAAACTAAATATAAAAAAATTATTTAAATAAAAAATATTTTTTAAAAATAAATTCAGATATACCCGCCAACCAGGTTTCTTTTTTTAAAACTTTCCAACTTATAATCTTGGAAATGGCAAAAAAATTATTTCTAAACTTGTTTGGTCAAGGGCAGATTATGTATGGCTCTTATCCATTTATTAATCAAAAGTATTCAACAAACTCAAACTGAAGACCAACTGCTATCCATGGCTGACCAGCAATCATACATGGCTCTTATCCATGTAATAAAAAACTTGCACTTGGAATATCTCGGGGAATAGCACTAAAAATAAATAAAGATATTTTTAGTGTTTATTAATCTTCATGCTATGGTGTATTAGAATGTAATAACTGCGTTTTTATTCTAATGGGATGGACAAAACTTGTCTGATGATAAATATTTTTACTGTTGTTAGGGATGTGGCGCTGGAGTACCTGAGGACATCAATAAAGATGGTGAGGAAAGTTCTGGAAATTCTGATCGGGAAGCTTGGAGTGACTCTGGATGATTCAAAGATTGATGGCCTAATTGGTTTAAAGCTGGTTAACATGAACTTTTATCCAACATGTCCTAATCCAGAGCTTACTGTTGGTGTGGGGCGCCACTCAGACATGGGCGTACTCACTGTATTACTGCAAGATGACATTGGTGGTTTATATGTTAAAATGGAGGAAGAGATGGATGGCAAGAGAAAGGGAGATTGGTTGGAGATCCCTCCAGTCCCAGGTGCTTTGGTCATCAATGTTGGTGACACCTTACAGGTTTGATAATATTCAAAATTAATTAAAACATGTCCGAGGAGTTCAATAAATGTGATTATAACTTAACTCTTTCAAAAAAAAAAAATAGACTGGTTTAAATCCACCAGCCTAGAAGTATTAATAAAAATGATTGATCATATTCTTGAGGATTGATTGTCATTTTTAGCAAACTATAGAAAATAAATTTTTTTCAGCGTGACTGAAATCAAACCTCATATTAATAATTCCAGCAAATGACATGTTTCTATTAGATACTAAGCAATGGAAGATACAAAAGTGCTGAGCACAGAGTGCGTACTACAAGAACCAAGTCAAGAGTGTCCATCCCAATCTTCACGATCCCAAAACCAACGGAGAGGATTGGACCATTGCCTCAAGTAGTGGAGAGAGACGGAGCTGCTCGTTACCGGGAGTTCATCTTCGAAGAATACATGAACAACTTCTTCAGCAATGCACATGATGGAAAGAAGTCTCTTGATTTTGCAAAGAATATATAGCCTGCTTGATGCAATAACTTCTTTTTATATATGATGTATGCCTGTGTGCTAATGTGTTCTCTTAAGCTCTTGTCATTTATCGTGGTTTTTGTTTGTGCCTAGCTCGCTAAAGCAGCTCTCCTTGTAATAAAACCCTTCCTGTCCTCTTGTATGTCTCAAATAATGTTTATGTAATAATCTTGATTTGATCGAGCTAATTACAATTTGCATTCCGTATTTTCAAAACTTGCCCTTCCTTATCAGCCTTCTTATAGGGTTCATCATGAGCTTCCAATCCTTCGTAAACGAAAGGAATACGAGACCCGTGATATGCCAAGTAATCGACACTTTAGCCAACAGCATTTCCACCAGTAACAATCAAATGTAACTTCGGTAACCGTTATATTGTACAGAAATAAGGCAAGAATAATACAAGGAAAACAAAAGACCTGAACTCGAGAAGGCCTCATCCGTTCCTAAAACAGTGTAAAATAAATGCAGCATAGACTTGCATTTGGATACACATCAAGTTCTCCAAAAGTCTTTCACCGACCAACCAATCAAATGGTAGGCCAGATTTATTGGGACAGCAACAAGAGCAGGGAAAATTCCTGGTCATGTCTTAGAAAATATCAATAAAATCCAACTACAACTAAACTTTCAGCTAGCCCCGCTCTCAAACCGGCAATTGTCTGAACTGTGCTTAGAGCATTGTGGAAGAAAACCGATTTGAAAAGAAAAAACTGGCAAAGCAAGGCTTCTATCCTGTAAACATATGAGTGCAAGAAATATAAAGGACTCAATCTCTACTATCAAAAGTTGTACTCCAACAGATCACTGGTATCTTGGCAAGACCAGCCCTAAGAGCACAGTCATAACCATGCTTCTTAGAAGAGGCATCTGTTGACTAAATATGTTTAGTCAAAGTCTCTTTTGGTTCTTCTAGGAGTTCTATCTGGATGTGTTGTTCTGGTTTCCTTATTTATCTTCTAGTCTCTTTTGTGTGTTTAGTGAATGAGTGTCGGTTCATCTCCTACTGTAATTTCTTTTTGCATAATAAAAGAACAATTCTCTTGTTCTGTCAGCTTGTTTTCCTTTACAGAGTTCTTAGTGATCTTGGGCTAGTGTGACTCAAGTCTCGCTATTGTTTTTTACGTGGTAACGGAGCTACAAGGAAGGTAGTTGGTTGTTGCAAGACCCTTGGTAGAGAAAATTAGCTGTAGTGCAAAATATAATTGAATGGCCGTGTAACTAGACATGGTATGGAGCTTTTGATAGAATCCAGTTAATAAGTTTTGAGGACTATTCTGAGTTTGGCGTAGATCATAGGATGTTGTTGGTAGATATTGTAAAGTTCTGAACTTTTGAATGCAAGTATTCTCGATTCTAATAATTATGTATGTAAAAAATTTAAATAGATTTTTTTTTCTATTTCTGCTACTCTATCTATCAACATTTTTAGAACTTTATATATATATATATATCTTGATGTAATATTTAACGTAGCTTTTTTCTTTTTTCATGAGATTTTAATAAAGTTTTGTTTTTACAAAAATCTTATCCATATTTTTAACCTGCACAACAATAATAATCAACACATATTTTCACTATTACTCACGTAACCTTAAAAATACCCTCAACACATAATTTTTCATTATTAACATCACCATATTAAACATCAATTACATGCAATATCATTTTCATAAAACCCTTTAAATAATATATCATACATGCATGAAAAACAAGTTCACTAACAATTCATTATTTTTCTAAATACCACCCTACAAGGTCAATCTAAACTTATATTTAAATTTATTACAAAAAATAGCAAACTCTACCTAATACAACTATAAAAGATATGTGATAATCCACTGCAATTACACTAAGTTGAAAAGATATAAAACATACATTTATAAAATTAGTTATTTAGTAAAACATGCATTTCATTTCAACAAATTGAAAGTGTCGGCATAACTTGAATTATCTTTCCATAAAATAATTACTTGTGGTTTCAACATCATCCAACTTCTTACATGCATATTTGATCTATATTGCATTTTTAACTCATTATATTAATTCCATAGACAACTATTCTAGCCTTCCTTTTACTATATGCCATAAGCTATCAATTATAGGTATAGATCAAATACTTTTATCTCCTATTATCCCGCTTTAAGCTTTAAAATATACTTTTCTTATATAATAACTCAGATCAGGATCACCCCTCACATTATAAGCATGTTTTGGAAGTCCTAGACAATCACTGAAATATTTCAAATGGATAGAAATTAAAAAAAAGATATAATATAAAAAAGACAAAAATATTATAAAAAAGAGTGAGCAAATACTCAAATGAAAAATGAAATAATCTAATCAAAGAAATCAAACAAAAAACAAGATTAAATATCCCTAATGATGGAACAACATCCAAAATTAAAGAACAAAAAGTCAATACAAAGCATGAGTTGTGATTTGAAGATTCGAGGCTTTAGTGATATTCCTATTATTTATTAACTCATAATAGAATGGTCTAATAGTAGACCTCTATCTTTATACACTACTTAATGCATAATGTGAATTTTTTAAATTATTATAAGTCTTATATATAGATTTGCTTGTTGTTATAAAATAACTCAAGATGGAATGGTCTAAAATTAGACCATGTTCTTTATATGTGAATTAACATATAATAAAGTCAATTAACATAATCCATTAAATAAACTAGGATGGTAACATCGGATTCATGTTCTTTAAACTTTGTTGGCAATACTTTAAATAAAATGCATACCACTTTAGAAAAACCATATTAAAACACAATTATTATTAAAAATAAACAATAATATAGCTTACTTTAAATAAAATATATATCATATTATCTATCTTTTATATTATATAATTAGCCCCTTACTTAGAATCTTAAAAGACAAGTTAGAGTTTCTAGTTACCATAAAATTAAATGATGATTTTTTTTTTACACATTAGTTTGCCTTGATGTACACATATTATAGTAGTTGCGTAGACAAAATGTTTTTCCTCGGTCTATGGTCCTTATAATTACTAATTACATGATTTTTTTTCTATGTCACACATGTGCGGCATCGTAGTGAATATTTCATCCTCATATATTTATCTATCTAGAAAATATAAGGGAGAAGAAATTCTTGTTTTCTATCCATGAAAGACAGGAATGAGAGTTGTCATCTAGTTTTTTATCATTAGGAACCTTAACTAATCTTAGAGATCGGGTACAAGGACTAATTATATAAAAAAAAGTATTAGCAATCCAAATACATCTTACTTAAGATAATCTGTATTATTTAATTGTCTGATAAAAATATGAGTTGTCTTGTTTTCTAATTGTTTTCTAATATAAGAAAAGTTCTCCTCGGTAAGGAGATCTTTATTTTATTAAATATAAACCAAACTCGTTCTATATCAACAAAAGAAATACCTTTAGAATATTGAAAATATATTTTACATATAAATTCATAATCCCAGATGCTAAAAGAAAACAAAATGATTTTTTAAAAAAAAATTAAAATATAAGCCAAGTTTTTGTAACTTTAATAAACTAGTTATTAAAGCTAAAATGCATATTAAAACAAGTTTTTGAATTTTTTGTTTTTGTTCTATGAAAATATGCTATGTTTTTTTTAGAGACCTAGTCTTATGCATGAAAACAAAACAGTTTTTTGTTTTATAATTTTTGTAATGTTTTGAAAAAAATTAAATATTTTAATATTAAATTCATATGTTTATGATATAAAAAATATAAACCAATACTAATCAAAATGGATAGAAAAACACATGATAAAATCATAAATTTTTTAAAATATTTTTTGTATTTTTTTAGACTGGGCTAGACCTAACCTTCTTATTTTGGGCTAGGTCGAACTTGTTTAGCCTAGTGAATAGTGGAGCACTCTCCAGTGTTCATACATAATAGTGGAGGAGTCAGGGATGATGAAGGAGAAGAAACTGACCTAGCAATTGTGGCACTTTTGGTGTTGACAGTAGCAGGCTGTGGTGGTGGTGTTGAGAAAGAACAGTGCGATGAATAGGGGATTCCAAATGGCAACTCTTTTTTTCTTTTCTTTCTATTTTTTTCTATGTTTCTTCTTCTCCCTATTTTTATCTCCTGCTTCTCTATTTCTTCTTCTTCTTCTTCTTCTTTTTCTTCTTCTTCTTTCTTTTACTGTTGTTAATGGTGGCTCAAGGTGGGGGTGAAGAAGAGGACTCGCAGTGGTTTATGGAGGGCATTGTTGGTTCCATGCTACTGGTTGGCGATTCTTAGAGGTGCTATTGCTAAAAATAGTGGTTCTTCTTTCTCCGCGTTGTCATTTGTTTCTTCCCTTCCTCCTTCTCTCTTACTCTTTTATTTTCTATTTCATTCTTGTCCTTTATTTTTTTTCTCCTTTTGTTCTTGCTTCTTTCCCTCTCTGTTCATCTCTATTTTCAAAATAATCTATATTCCTCTCTCAAACTATCCCTTGCTTTCTTCTCTCGATTTTGTTCTCCTCTCAAAAAATCTCCTAGTTCATTCCCTAAAATTCATCCACCGCCCTCGGTTCATTCCCCTTCCCTTCTATTTATAAGCAAGAGAAAAAGGAACCCCCTTGCTTTCTATCCCATCGTGGTGCAGGGAGGAGCGGGGCTACCTTACCTTTACAAAGTAAGGTGGCTGCTCATTTGCAGGGCATGGTGCCCCTTTCTTTTATTTATCACGTTAGCAGGGTATATCGTAGCACGGGCTATGTCAGGGGGAAGAGAGAGAGCAAGAGAAAAAGAATTCAAAAACTTCCCCTATTAAATGTCAAGGGAAGAAGAAGCAGCAAAGTGTTGTTCAAAACAACACCTTATATTTATTTATTTTTAACAGTACATGAAAAAGAAATGAATTTGGAAATAATTTAAAAATTGGTTATGTTATCCTATTAATATGACCAAAAGATTAATGTATTCTTCCAAATGTAGGAGTATAAAAGTAATAAATAACTCAGTAAAATCGTGGTTAAACCACAAGAAGATTAACTATAGAATAATAATAATAATAATAATAAGTTAAAGAGGATTTTGAAGGTAAGATTAATATGATGATTAAACAATGATAAAAATAAATATCAAAGTTAGAAGATCCATTAATGGTATTTCAAATAAGTATAGTATAAACTCTTTTTATTATTCAACTAAAAAACCACATACAAAAAATGTTCCAATTGGATAATTTATCATTAATAGTTCATTATAAATTTTTAACATGATCATATTAATTATTTTTTAAAATAACACCAAACTTTTAAATATTGTTAGGAATTTATGATGTTAACTTATGTAAACAACAATTCAAATTTCTTTAATAGCACAAGTGTAGGTTATATCATATAGTTAGTTATGAAAGTGTTAAGAATTTGTTGTACTAAGTGTTATATGATATGAATTTAAATTAACAATTTAACAAGTAAAGTATTTAGATCTATATCGTAACTTTTTATTTACATAGAGCAAACCTAATCTAATTATCATTGAGTTGAAAATTAGAGAGATATGTGGCATTTTATGATTAGTCAAAAGTTAAAATGATGCCTAATAGGAAACCACCATCTATTTATATAGTGACAACTACACTTTGAAAGAACAGACTAACACTGTCACAAAATTAAAATGTCAAGGATTCAACTGTTTCTTTTGAAATTATAAATTTGTATTTATCGTAAATCAAAATCACATGAATCTCTAGTTTCATTACTCCTAAATTATAAAAGCATTATTCTTTTTAGAAATATTATACCATGAATCTATAGTATGAGATTTTATAAATTTTGGATTTCTGTTTTTGGTTTTTACTTCGGAGTTTAAACCTCACAAACCTATATAGTGTGTAGTGTGTATAGCAGTGCACTTTCATTCGCTCGGCATTCCAACTAAAAGATTAATTTTTAGAATGAAAGTGAATAAAAGAATTTATTATTATTATTATTAGAGAAACGTACGTATAACCGAAAGAAAATAAAATATTGAACATGTCTTGATATATCTTAATTACAGCTAAGGTTGTTTCTTGACTAGAGCTGAATTGTCCCTTGGCTTGCTCTGTTTTTTATTATTATTTTATGATCAATCAATTGTTAATTGACTACAATTTGTCAAGTTTAATTTTCAAACAATTTGAGACTTTTATATATGACACTGGTTGAATTTAAATCAGTCTTGTGTGTTTTCTTATTCTTCTAGAGACAATCACCATCATGGATTTTTATGTTATAACAAATTTGAAAAATTACCATTTCTCATGAAAATCTAAATAATAATAATAATAATAATGACTAACTACTTGTCTGCAATCTCAAAATTTAGAGCCTTATTGACGTTGTATGCAGTGAAAGGATAGTAAGATTTCCTACACCTCTGAACTTACGAAGATTTACATATATGTAGTCATGAGGAATTCTGAATTTTTATGATCAAAGTATTGATGGAGAAAGATAATTACAAAGTCGGTTCAAATAGAACAATCGGTAGCCCTAAGTAAGCCCTGAATGAATAAGATAAAATACAATCTTAGAATCATTGCCAATCCTTAAATATTAAAGCACTTTCCTAACAAAAAAAAAACTGATTAAGATTTGAATCACTTGACAAAACCATCTTCAATGTAAGAATAACCATTTAGTACTCATGGCATGAGACTCACACTCTACCGCTTAACAATCAATACGTTAGTTTGTATAAAATTCATATAAAAATAAATCATTTTCAAATATTAATTATTATATAGAGATGAACCATCAAAATTTGAAGCCAATGGCGGAAACAAAGTCTGAAAGTCAATGCCACGATGAGCTTCGATCCAGAACCGAAGTCTCTAAAGTCAATATTCTCCTGGTCCAAATGCTCTAGATTGATAGATTGATAAGTCCTAACTTTTCCAGCTAAATGACATATTAGATGCCAACACATGATATATATATATATATATAGACACACACATACAAGGAGCCTTTTCTTCTTTGACTATTTTCCACCGTGTGGCTGCAAATAAAAGTTGATTTTTATCATGAAGAAAACCCAGCTCACCATGCAACGGATTGAGATAATTAAGCGTGAAATTCAAGTAAAATATGGTGAGCTAAGATTTTAAGATATTATTTATATTATTTTTTAATATAATTTTTTAAATAAAATTTTTTTAAGTTTAAAATTTATATATTATATTATATTTGATTTTTATTAAATAAATAAAAATAATAAAATTTAAATTTATAACTTTTTAGTTATTAAGACGATATAAAAAGCTAATTTAATTAAATTTAAATTATTAAATAGAATATTTAAATATTATTTATATTATTTTTTAACCCAAGAATTAAATATTAGCGAAATCTACAGCAAGATAATCACTGTTACTGTCGTAGTTTAATTAATTGCAAATGGCATAGACACTGAGCTGGGCCCGTCAGATCGGAAATAATCAAACCGACAACGCTATACAAAACCAAAAATTAATATTCCATATATAAAAAAAGAAAAAAGGAAAAAAATGCAACCTACTGGTGCAGAAAGGAATTTACTGCCTAGAGCATGGATGTCTTTGTTCGGATGATTAAAACCCTTTCACCAAACTGTTTTCTGGTGTTTTAATGTTATTTATGGCTTAGAAAAAGACAAAAATGCTTCAATCCCCAAGTTGGAGAAGGGACTTGGTACATGACTGGACATTTTCTGAATCTATATACACCCAATTAATGCTATCCAAAAGAAATTTCTTAATACACGAGTTCATAAACTATTTCTTTTATGTGTAACATCTTTTTTTTTATTATTATTATTTACATGTTATTTGGGTTAATTTACTCACACCATGAATATATTATAAACCCAATAAATATATAAAGCACCAGGAGATGATTAAAACCTAAAATCCAGCCAGAGGCAGCGCAGAATCTTGAAGTTGTCTCTCATCCTTTCTAAAAAGTTAAACACTTTATCTTGCATGGTATTTAAGTTTTCATACCGACTAGGATTGTCTCTAATACCATTATATCGAGCTTCTAGCTTGAGGAAGAGACTTAGCGTGCAACCTAACAACATTTGAGCTCGCATGTGCGACATTAAGTTGAAATGCGTTGTTCTAATTAACTAGTGTAAGAGAAATCTGTTATTGCGAATGAGTGCGTAAATTGTTCTTCATAAATTATTTCTTATATCTTATTTTAATTTTTCATAACAATTAGAATGATATTCGTGGCTTATGAAAGAAAACAAAAAACAAAAATAAAACAGAGAGAGAGAGAGAGGGCACGGCAATGGAGGAATATGATATGATATATTTAGTTAGCACTATGAATGGAGACAATTAATAAAATAAATGAATGGTCTTTTCTATCTCTCCGGACCTGTAGTTAACAATCCGTCTAATTTTGAATGGATTTCGCTCTCATCAGTTATTGATATATCTTGTTAGTCGTCAAACAACTTAATAAATTAGTTAATTACTAGTCTATTATCCAAGCTAGGGGTTTGACAAAAAAAATAATATCTAGATTGTTAAAAAAACAATATTCAACAATATCATAATTAAACATGGCATAATATTTTAAATTTGAAAAATTTGTGTTTTTATCTTATTGTATGATAAAAAATATATATAAAAATCAATTTTTATCAATTCAATATTATTGATAAAATTTAATAAAAAAATCCAACATAAAATGATAAAATTAAAATAAATAAAACAGAGCTAAAAAACCAAAATGCCACTAAAAAAAGTCATGGGTCTAATATCAAAAACCGATTCACATACCTTGGCATATGATTTTGGTTTTTTTTCTTTTAATAAGTGGCGCTAACAATATTACCCATTACATTTTAAAAGGAAGAAAACAAGTAATGTGAAAGGCAAAATATTTTCCTTGTAATTCATAAATTAATGTTTGCATAATTTCATTTAGAGTGATAGTTTTTTGTTCAATTGGGTTTACCCAAAAACAACCAAATCAAAAAAATCAAAATCGTTGATATATTTCTTTAAAGATTTCAAATATATTTAATTTTTTTATTCCAAAATATTCAATTGTATTAAATTACTATTGTTAATTTTATGTTTATTAAGTTTTTTGACCATTAAAAATTCATTTATATGAAATTATTAATATCAGTCTTATGTTCAATAAATTTTACACTTCCTAACATTTTTCTCTTTTCAAAAAATTTAAATAACACAAATTTATAATCACACATCAATAAATTAAAATTTAAATTACAAACCATTTACTTCAAACTTTCACCATGAATCAGTCGCATAGTCTAGAGTTTGCGCGTACGAGAACTTCTAGAAATACTTCCATTTCAATATGTATGCAACAGATGAATATTCATTGATTCAAAACATCATTGAAAGAAGAAAAGGAATATAATAGAGCTGTCTTTTTATTTTCAAAGCCCACGCAATTAAGTAATTTATTTATTCTAGTAGTTTTCACAATAGTAAGCTCTTACACGACATCGACGACGAGAAAGATTTTCTTGTACGACAAAAAAAAATTGAGACAGTTTTGTATACATTGTCCTGTTTTTTAACTTGATCATCCCCTTTACAATTCATAAGAGCATAAATATTTATACCAATTATATATATATATATATAATAAGAAGTGTTCATATATAACTTTTTTAGGAAAACCATTTTATTTTCAATCACAGAAATTTAGGTTAGTACATGCATGTAAGAGAAAAAAAACTAGTGTTATTTATTTTTTGTAATAAGAAGTAAATTACATGTGCTCCTGAAACCCCAAATATAGTAGTACTAGTAGTTGTGCTGCTCTTAATGACCAGAATCCTCACCCCAGTCCTTTAAATGAGTGGGTAAATTCTAGAAAATCATACAAACAAGCCGGTAAATTCTAGAGAAGAGCAATTCTTATGGGTCATGGGAAATTAGTATTTACTTGCATAAAATAAGTAATATTATTGTAGATTTTATAAAGTCAAATAAGTGTGAAAAAGTACAAAGTTAATTGAATACTCAGTCCATAGTAAGAGAATATGTATGCATGCATGCATGTAATAGGTTATTGACCATTTGTTTACAAGAGATGGCAGGCTACCCATCATAATATGACTTAACTAATCTTTTAAAATTAGTATCATTTCAAATAGCAGATTAATTCAACATAAATACACGGCACTTTTTATATGTTTTGACTTGAATAGGCTAAAATAATGTTAAAAATATTAGAGAAAACATGATCAACAAAATTAATTTGGGGGAGGTTAGTCTTGGTCATCAATTCTTCTTTTTTTACACTTGTGTGTGATTTCATATACTGAAAGATTTGAGTCTAAGAAAAGTATAATACAAAGTTGTGATTCTAGGATCAAGTGCCTGATTTTATCAAGTCGTGGATGGCAGCTAAACAACAAGTGCAAAGACTATTTCTACCTTCTTAGAACTTGGTGGATCCTTCTTACCTGGTGCAGTCAAAATTCTGACTTGACCTTAGCCCCTCAAGACATTATTAAATAACGTTCTTCCATGTCCAAAATTAACTTCAAACTGTTATGGTCACCATTTTCTCTCTACCACAACAGCAGACAGAAAAGGGGGGGTTGTAGCGAATGGTGGAGAAGATCATCAATATGAACAGTCAAGATCATCTGAGTACTAATTATAAAGATGATGATGATGAAGAAGAAGAAGAAGAAATTCAACTTCCAGGGTTTCGATTTCACCCAACAGATGAAGAACTTGTTGGGTTCTATCTTCGTAGAATGGTTGACAAGAAGCCTCTCAGAATTGAACTCATCAAACAAGTCGAGATCTACAAATATGATCCATGGGATCTACCAAGTAAGTTATTTGTTTCAGCTCTTAATTATCATATAATATCTCTTTTTCTTTTTCACATAGAGTTTTTTTTATCAAAATAAAAGGAAATATTAGGGTTTGAGAAAACAAATCCATAAGAATTTTGTGCATGGATTTATTGATACAATATAAATTTTAAGTAATCATTTTCATTAATTTTAATGAAGTTATAGTGCATGACTGATCTCTAGTTAGCTAATATATATACTTTTAATTTCTTGGCATATGTTGATATGAAGAGATATAAATGATCGGTTAGGATTTCTAGCCATATCCATGGCTAAATATAACACTCACACATGTAAGTGAGGGAGAGGAGATCACTTGAGAAAAATGAAACAACAAAACAAAAGGTGTTTATCAAGAAAGCAATGTAACAAAGTGGTGGCGGTTATAAAGGATATTTTCAATACTTGTTTCATGTGAATTTTACATATATTTATAGAGAAAGAAACTATATAGCAAATCATTCGGCCACACACAGAGTTCATTAATTAAGAAGTAAATTTGGTTTCTTGATTATATTTCTCTTTTATAAATTTATATTTTGCTTAATTTGTCTTATTTTAGTTTGGTTAAATTTGTTTGATTCGTATTTGAATTTAAAAAAAAAATTCACTTCATCTTTGATAATTTTCTTCTCGTGTTTAGCCATGTCATATTCTTAATACCTAAATCAGGTGCTTAATAAAAACTTCTTCTTCCATAAGAAAATGGTAAAATAGCAGGGCCTTCCACGAATGAAAAAAAATTAAGAAATAACGAGAGAGAATAATTTCATTTCCTCCTGAAGAAAAAAATAGCTGGCGAAACTATTTTTGTATAAACCACTTGTTTCAGCCAGCATGCCAACTTCTTACATATTTTGCCGCAAATCTCTCTCTAATTCCTTTGGTGTATATTCATGTAGAGTCAAGCTGTGTGGGAGATAAGGAAGGGTACTTCTTTTGCAAACGAGGAAGAAAGTATAGGAATAGCATAAGACCTAACAGGGTGACAGGGTCTGGATTTTGGAAAGCAACTGGCATTGATAAGCCAGTGTATTCACTTGGAGGAGAAGGCTGTGACAGCATTGGACTCAAGAAAACACTTGTTTACTACCGCGGAAGTGCAGGAAAAGGTACAAAAACCGATTGGATGATGCACGAGTTTCGCCTTCCCACGAAAGATAACAGCACCTCCACGGCCACTGTCAGAGCTAAAATCTCTGACCAAGAAGCTGTAAGAACATAAACTAACTAAAATAAATTATAAATTATAGATGCTCGAGATATTATGATTTTTTTAACAAATTATTTTACCAAATACTGATCTTTGCTATGATTCTATCATCTTCATAATTTTGTCAGTGAGAGGTATAGCTAGGAAAATAAACTCTTGTATCTCTACTCTCTAGTATTGTTGTAAATCATAAAGCAACAGATTTTACACAATGATAATTATACATGAAATAGGTTCATATGTATCAAAGAATATAATAAACTTTTGGTTGGGAATTCGTTTTGATAATAATTTAAATTTTTACATTTAGTAATTCTTTAACATGGTACGTATTATGTTTTTTGTACATGGAAAAAAGAAAATCTTTCGCAGTTCCAGGCATGTGAGAAGAGATGTTGTTCCTCCATCATATTGGTGGTCTTGGTATAAATATATGATGGACCGATGGAATGGCCTCGTGCCCTATTATAGAGCTTCTCATCGTTGAATTGAAAAGATCATGGTAATTGGAATACTCATTCATCTTTTCTTTGCCAATTGATTTTTGATGGATTACAGGAGGTATGGACACTTTGTAGAATTTTCAAAAGAAACGTATCATGCAGAAAATACACCCCAGATTTGAAGCAATTATCAACTACACTTCAACAACCACCAATCGACACAGGCTCCAAGATATGCTGTCAAGTGGAATCTAATTACACTCAAGAAAGCTACGTCAATTTTGGTGCTCCACTCATTCAACATTACGATAATAAGCCTCCAGATCATCATGTCAAGGGGAGGAAACCACTGCATGTGGACCAGTTGAGCTCCGAAGCTCAACCACCATCTATGGCTTCATCTTTAAACATTTCCAGCCCATTTGGAAATCAGATTCTTACGCATGGGGACTGGGATGAGCTTACATCAGTTGTAGATGGTGCTTTTGATCCCTTTCTTGTGTGAATATTTGTGTAATTATATTAGTGATATGTAGTTAATTGGGACTAAATTAGCTTTACTATTTGGTTTGTAATATGTATATATAGCCCTGAAAGACAATATTTGTTTTCCCATGGACTTGACTTTTTCTGTTTCGAAAGGTATTCATGCTTTTCTACTTCTTTACTGGATGTTGCATGGAAATTGAGTAGATGGATTTGAATTCATGAAATTGATCAGCCAATAAGCAAATCAGCCGCTTCTCCAAAAAACCACCTTCAGATTAGACAACCTGTGACTCTCTCTCAAAAAACTTTCCTAGCCTTTAAACCATTGAGCTTTCGTAGGCAGGCTGCTATCGCTGGAATTAGCTTCAAAATCTCTCCTTTCCCTTTTCGCTGCCGGTTTCATCCTTATCTTTCCTTCCTCTTTCAATCAATTTTACAGGATATATATCGACAGAATGCTCATTAGGCATTTAAACATCTTTCATAAAAATATTTACAGTAACTCATCGTTTAATTATTATTTCGGTATATATAATTACCAATAAATTTATAGATGAGAAAAGTATATCAATCAAAATAAATTTATCAGCATCATTTTATCGGTAATTTTATTATTAAGTATGGCACATCATCGATAAAAAAAAATTATAATTCTATTTATGATTAAATTCATATATATTACTAACAAAATTAACTCATTAGTGATTTACATATTGTCAAAGAAAATTGATGTAATTTTTTTAAATTCTTTGGTACTTTCTATGGGATTTAGTTCGTTAGTAATATCATTTTTAATTATCACTAATAAAGTTCTGTAATTTTTTTCAACTCTTTGAAAATCTATTTAAGAGGTTTATTTCATTAGTCATTTTGGAAGTATTGTATTTAATATTTTTTAAGAAAATAAAATAAAATAAAAACAAAAACCAAATATTTATTATAATTTTTAAAAAAAAAATATCAATTTGAATATAATTTATCTAAATGATAGAAGTTGAAAGAGCAGGAGGAGGCGGATATGAATCTTCATCAGGACTAGGTGGGTGATGAGATGACCACATATACAACCAAGATTTGACAACAACTCCTCAAATAATCACTCCTCATCAGGTCATCTAATGTAATATCTCATATCAAAAGAAAAGTATCTAGAGTCAAGACATATTAAGACAGTTGGTACTTAACCTTGTAGGACGTGTTTTGGGGTTTGTGGGCTACTAAAACAAAATCGTGAAGGGGTGTTGTGCATTGAAAAAGTTATGATTAATTTTTAGGAGTCACCACCTAGTATTATTGTCACTAGAAGCCTATGGTCTACGAGAATTTGAGTAAGGGACTAGTTATGCAAGGAAAAGATGCATCACCCCCAATGCACCCTACCTAAAGTAAGCTGCATTATTGTTTAATTTTTTTTTAGGTTAGTTTTTATTTATTGGTCTTATCTAAAGCTCAAGGTAGATCTCTCTTTATAAGAAAGTCTCTACCTTATCAGGTTAAATCTTAATTATTCTAAAGTCTAAATTTTAGCATCACATTTATTTACACTTTGTATCTTTAATACCTGAGGGTGTACTTTATCGTGTAATTTTACAACCATAAATATTAAAGTCTACATCTAGATCCTAAAGAAAAAATTAGAAAAATATTTTTTGATATTTTGGTCAAACCTTAATGGATGATCATAAACTAGTTATAATATCTATTTTTGGGTTTTCAAAACATGAGAAATATGCAAAAAACAATTATAAAAATATGCTTCGAAAATTTTTAGGATTTGGTCATATGCATAAAAATTGATTTAAAAGTTTTTTTGAGATTTTTTTAAAATCTTTTTAATTTTTTTAAATATTTTAGAGAAAATCAGGTATTTTAATACCGGATTTTTATTTTACAGTGTGAATATATAACCCGATATTATGAAAAATTAATAGAAAAATATATAAGAAAATCATAAAAAGAATTTAAAGGATTTTTTGGAAATTTTTTGTTTTTTTAAAAGAAGATATATAATATAATATAATATTAATTAAATATTACTAAAAATATAGGCTAGCTTGGCCCAAATAACTAGGTCAAGCAATAAGCCCAGGGAACTCTGGGCTGATCTCGACCTAGAAAATCTTTAGGGCTAGGCTGGACCAACACTAGCCCGACCCAATAACAATTTGAAATCTTTACAGAATATGAATAGTGTTCACATTCTACAAGCAACTAAAATGGTTGCAGAAAAATAGAGCTTGATGAAGGAGCAACTACCAGGGTCTGTGGTCATGGTTGTGATCAAGAGGTTGAGCTGATGGTCCAGGTAGCATCGTTGTGAGGAACGGTAAAGGAGTTGGTGGTTAGTGGCAGAGGAAGCAGAAGAAAAGGAAGAAAACGAAAAGCTGGAAAGAGGAGAGAGAAAGGTTCATAATGGCTTTTGATGGCCGATAGGCAGCTTCCTACAGTGGAACTGGTGATGGATAAGCTATTGGTGGCTCCGGTTAGTGGTTGGAACGGCACAGAGAGAAAGAGAGTGAAAAACACTGCAGAAAAAGGGGTAAAGAAGCTGGTTTTTTCTTATTTTTGAACCCCAATTTCTCCTCCCTCAAGCCATCAACTTCGCCTCTATTTATAGCCAATAGAATAGGGTAATCTCGTCTACACAAGGAAAAAAAACTCAACCTTTGATTTAGTAGGGAAGCATCACAACCATTGGCTCAAAATGTGCCTTATGAGTTGTTCAAGCTGCAAGAAAGGCTACCTCAGTTGGCCTATTTAGGCTAGCACTATCTTATCGCTATTTAGACTGAATTGTTCATTTAGCATTGTAAAGAAACTGCACGGAATCATTTTCATGCACTTTTTGTTAGATTTGATGCAGCAATAAAGCATTAAATGTATCTAAAAAATAGTCAATGAGCAGCATTTTAAGACAAAATCAAGGAAGACAATGAACAATATCAAACGATGCATTGTTTAGTTTTTTTTTTAAGTCATTTTGGATTAGTTAGGGATTTTTAATGATTTTCAATTTAGTCCTCTATCTTTTAATTGATTTCAATTAAACCTCTAATTAACCCTAAATTCTTGATTTAATGCAATTAAGCCCTTAAAGAAATTCAATTGGAACCTCAAAGTTACGTGCCTTTTACAATATAGTTCTTGGCATCGGATTTTGTCAATTGAACCCTTATTTGACTATTAAACTTCTAATTTTGTCAATTTTACCTTGGTTTTTACTAATTAAACCCTTAAATTGTGGCGCATTTTGCAGATTGGTCCTTGGTTTTGAATTTTTTCAATTTGGCCTCTGATTGACCCCAAAACTTCACTTTTCTTGCAATTTAGCCCCTAATTTTAATCAATTAATATAGTAAAAATTAAATCTAGTCTCTTAAAATTACAATCTTCTCGATTAAGCCTAAATTAGGTTCTTAAATTTAATTTTTCACCAATTAAGCCCTGAATAAAATTAATTTGACCCATTTTAAAGTATAATTAAATCCTCACACTTAATTAAATCCTTCAATTAGATCCAAATTAATTCTTAAACATAATTAAAATTTAATTTGGCCTATAATTAAATCAAATTGGCCTATTATAAATGTAATTATATCCCTGAACTTAATTTTTATACAAATTTGTCTAATAATCATTTAATTTGACCTTAAATTCATATTTTTCTCCATTTTTGGGTATAATGAAGTATAATTAAGCCTTGAATTTCCTCTAAATTGTAGCTTGATTCCCCAGTTTACTTTTTTCACATTACCAGCTATTATTATTATTATTATTATTTGAAAAAGAAATTGATTTTTTTTAATAACCCAGAATTGAGTTATGACAGACTGAAACTTCTGATATAGTGTACAGATATAGATGAGACTATTTTGTTATTAATGCCTTAATAAATATTTATGTCAAGACAGTAGCAAGACCTTGTATATTAGGCCCTTGCCTTAATTGACAATACTTTATCTTGAAATTCAAAGGAAAACTAGTTTGGTACATAACAAAATGGACAATGTAAGTGTATTATTAGCATCGTAGATATGAGGTAAAGGTTTGAAAATTAGTTATGAAAAGCATTATTAAATTACCTTATGAGAAGTCTTCCCCAGAATCAAGAATGAATTAAGGATTGTAAGCATGGTTATCTTTATAAACATAAAGGAGTAAATGGTTAAAACATGAACAAGGATGTAATACCTGTTATGAAATGTTATGGGCTAATCATAAGACATTAAGTTACTATTATGCAAGATAATAAATAAGTAAATAAATAAATTGGCAAGCTACCTGTAAGTGTAGACGAGGAGGTCACGAGTATGCAATGTATATATATATGTAATTGTGGAAATACATAGTTTATAAGGAAACAAGAAAAGAGATGAATTTAGGGAATGAAGAGAACTACTATGCACTAATGATGAGACGTAAATAAACATTGATTAAGGAGTTAATACTTAATATTATGAGTGTTTGTGCATAAAAGTTGAGTAATTATAGGTACAAAGTGTTATTTGGTAGGCTCTAAATAAGATTAGGATGTGAAAATATGATGATATGAACAAGTAGTTAAGTATAAAATTATAAGAACTATGAGGAATTCTATATTAAAACACGAAATAGCTAAGATAAATTATACTTGTTAAATTATAAGGAATGCAACATGAACTTGGAGAGAGAAAAAAATTGACTACAACAATAGTTATATACTAATGTAATTGAAAAATAACAATAATGACAAGAATTACATGTTAATTGTAATGGACTTAAATGATAGATTCTGAAAGTATTCAATACATTAGTTAGTCGCAATACCAAACGCTAACAAGTAAATAGATATTTAGTTGACAATATGCAAGCTAAAGTTATGAAATTAAGACTTGTCCATCTGAGTTAGGTGGTTGTCATAATGCTTCACTAGTAGGGTGAACAATATTTAAAATAATTGACATTTACTTATATTTTTTGTTTGAGAAGGAGATGTCTTTGATAGTGTGACTAACAAAAACAATCATTAGATAAGATAAATCTGATGCTTGAGGTGTAGTTATATTATAAATTTGGAAAGTAATTATAGGAATATTACATATCTATGGGAAATAAAGTGATGTATAAAACAAAAGGTATGTCTAGTGGGAGCATAACATGCTTCAACAATGGGAAAATAAGGTGAAATGGTTTCCTCAAGACAAACACAATAGTTGGGCTAATAAATTATTGAATTTAATTATTTATACTTCTATATAGAATCCAAGATGTAATTTTTGTATCCATGTTACAGAAAAGAGAAATAAAAAAAAGAGAGAGAGATAGATAGAGAGAAGTACCAAATAATATTAATACATATAAGAACAAATCCTAAATTTCAAGGATGAAATTTCTTAAAGAAGTGGAGAAAGTGAAACACTTGAAATTTATAATTTAAATATGTAGATATGTAAAAAGTGGTATGATTTCAATGAGTGATGAAAACCAAGATTAGAAATAAAAGATAAATAATGATATAAAATGGAAGGAATGACCTCTATAAAATGAATTTTGGTTTAGAATTCATAAGGACAAAGAAATTAGTAATGTGTTTTGATGGATAAAATAATGAGAAAAATAAAAAATATTTCTAAAAAATAAATGAGCTAATAAAGGATATATTATAATAAAGGATAGTGCAATAAAAAGCATAGGACTGAAGGTGTAGACACCAATTAAAAATCAATAACGTTATTTTGAAATGATAATGAGCCTGATAAATAGATAAAGATAAAAATAATAAAATCAATATATTTAAAAATAATAAAATGACCTTAAAGGTTTAGAAGAAAAATTAATATGATTTTATATGAAAATTGAACAAGAAAATTTGGATTGTTCACAAAAAAGTCATGAACAAACAAATTTTACATTAGGAAGCAAAGCTCTCAATCCAATCATCGGATTAGGATGAAATTTTGCATGAAGTCTATTAATATGTTTTCCTACCTTTTTTAAATATCTCATCACAATCGGAGATTAGTAAAGACTAGCGATTTAAGTAGAAATAAACCAAATAGACTATATGAAAAATAAAAAAAAATACATAAAGGCATGAATTAGGGATAAAATTATAATTATAGAAAAATATGCCTCTAAAACTATAAAAAGGCCACTAGTTAAAAAAAAAGAAAAAAAAAGAAAATAGGAAAGAGAGAATTGTAGATTTTCGAGAAACCAATAATGCTCTAGTGGCTATACGCTGTGTTTTGGATATGTTGTTCTTATTATACTCCTCTACTAACTGACTGGAAAGATTGAAAGGAACACAATCCATTTGATAAAAATCATCATCGAAATTTCCTGGAAAATAAAAGGGAAATACACCTGCGAGGTAGTTTGGTCGCTGATCAATTTATCTCTTTTCCACCATTGGATCATGCTCATTCTTAGATATATGGTGAACCTAAATTTTATCTTCATTCTGGATGGTAGAGATCAAAACCTCATTCTCCAAAAAGGTTACATGCATGTTGAACAGTAACTCGTTTATTTTCAGGTAAGCTTGATTTTATTCAGATCTAGGGAGATCTAACCATTGGATCATTATGATTTTAAGATATATTATGAACAACTCTAGGATATGTAGTGTGATCTTGGGTTTCAAATAATAATCAGATATTGATAATTTATGTCCTTTTGAATCTATTGCTGGTTTTGATAAAATATAGTAAACTTAATTAAATATATGTTTTGATGAAATTATAATTATGTGGGTGTAGATTTTATGAAAGATGTAATAGTAAAATATGTTCTTGTTATTAGTATTATTATAGATTAATTGTGTATTCTTTATATGAGGGGGAGAATGATTATTGTGTAAAAATAGTAAAGAATATTGCTATATGAGCATGTTGATTGAATTAAAAGCTACCTTGTTGATTGTGTGATTATAAATGGGGTGGAACTAAGAAGAAATTGAAATGAAAGAAATTTGGAAAATAAAAAATATTTAAAGATTAATTAGTCAATAAAGATTGTCATGGATTCCAACTAATAGGGTGAAATTGTTGTTGTTGTTGTTATTGTTATTGTTGTTGTTGTTATTGTTTATAATTGTTGTTTATAATTTATACAATTAACCTCTATATGGTTAGACCCCGGTCTTGCCGGGTTATCTATTACTTCGACACTCCTACACTTGGGAGAAGACATCAATCTTTTCATCATGTCAAGTTTTTGGCGCCGTTGCCGGGGAGGTAAGTTTTGTATAAATTATAATTTTTAGTTTATTTTCTCTTTTCACTTTTTCTTGTATATAACTTTGTTTTTTTTTTCTTCTTGTTTCTTCTTCTTTTGTTTTCCTTTTCCATTTATTCTATTCCTACACGAGCATGAGAGTGTGGTCACGTACATCAAGTGGTAGACTTTGTAGGGTATCCTCATCATTTTCAGAAAATATGGCTGAAGAAAATAATCAATCACTTCATAATAAGAATAATCGTGCTAGAACACTTAGAGACCACATGAATCCAACAAGAACAAGCGCACCATCATGCATAGTTTTTCCTCCCGATGCATCTCATTTTAATTTTAAGCCAGACATTATTCAACTTTTACCTTCTTTTCATGGTTTAAAATTGAAAAATTCATACTTGCATTTAAATGAATTTGAGGAGGTCTGCAACACATATAATAATCTAAATTGTAGCATGAACACCATCAAATTAAAGCTTTTTCCTTTTTCATTAAAAGAAAAGGCTAAAACATGGCTACAAAATTTGAGACCATGATCCATTCGTGTTTGGGATGAAATGCAACAACAGTTTTTAAAGAAGTTTTTCCCATCTCATAGAACAAACTCTTTCAAAAGACAAATCACCACTTTCACTCAAAAACCAGGAGAAACATTTTACCAATGTTGGGATAGGTATCGAGACTTACTTAGTACTTGTCCTCATCATGGTTTTGAAACATGGAGATTGGTTTCACATTTTTATGAAGGGTTAACGCCTAAAGATAGGCAAATGGTTGAATTGATGTGCAATGGAACTTTTGAAGATAAAGACCCTGATGAAGCAATGGAGTACTTAGACTTGTTAGCTGAAAATGCTCAAAATTGGGACACCGCGGGTACTTATGAGGCACCGAGTAAAACTCAACCTCATACATCTAGTGGAGGTATGTACAACCTTAGGGAAGATCATGACCTTCAAGCCAAGTTTGCATCTTTAGCTAGAAAAGTTGAGGCACTAGAATTGAAAAAGAGTGGTCAATTAAAATCTGTTGAAAACATTGCATGTCAAATATGTGAAATAAATGAACACTCAACCAATAAATGTCCAACCTTGCC
>SRLM01001511.1:0-113009 GCA_015708895.1 Populus ilicifolia | reverse complement strand
AGGTATGTACAACCTTAGGGAAGATCATGACCTTCAAGCCAAGTTTGCATCTTTAGCTAGAAAAGTTGAGGCACTAGAATTGAAAAAGAGTGGTCAATTAAAATCTGTTGAAAACATTGCATGTCAAATATGTGAAATAAATGAACACTCAACCAATAAATGTCCAACCTTGCCTTCTTTTAAGGAATGTCTCCATGAACAAGCTCATGCTTTAAATAGTTTTCAAAGGGGCAACCATAACCCATACTCATAAACATACAACCTTAGTTGGAGAAATCATCCAAATTTTAGTTGGAGGAGTGAGAACAACAATGCACAAACTTCACAACCACCATTTCAAGCACACCATAATTTCAAAAATTCTCATGAATATGCATCTCCTTATGCTCCACCTTCTAGAAGAAATCTTGAGGAAACATTGCATGCATTCATTGAAAAGCAAGAGACAATCAATACTCAACTTGCTCAAAACATGACAGATTTTAAAGATACTCTTGCAAAATTAACATCTGCTCTCAGTTTCCAAGAGAAAGGTAAGTTTCCATCTCAACCACAATAAAATCCCAAAGGGCAATACAATGCAAATGCAAGTAGTTCCGGAAGCCAACACATGGATCAAGTCAAATCAGTCACTACTCTTCGCAGTGGTAAGGTTATTAAAAAACCCTCTCTTGAACCTTATGAGAAAGATGATGAGTCAATCTCAGAGGGTAAGAAAGAGGTTGAACCTGAAAATTGCAAAGAAAAGACTGATTCTCCGCCAGCACTTTCATTTCCTGAAGTCATGACCAAACAAAAGAAAGTTAATCACAACTCTGAAATTTTTAAAACTTTCAAACAGGTAAGAATCAATATACCTTTGTTGGATGCTATTAAACAGATTCCTTCCTATACTAAATTTTTGAAAGATCTATGCACTGTGAAGAGGAAACTGAATGTGAAAAAGAAAGCCTTTCTAACCAAACAAGTAAGTGCTATTCTTCAGAACAATAATGCTTTGAAATATAAAGACCCTGGTTATCCTACAATTTCTTGCTTTATTGGCGAGCATAAAATTGAAAGAGCCTTACTTGATCTTGGTGCTGGTGTGAATTCACTTCCATATTCAGTTTTTCAGAGTCTCAATCTAGGTGAGTTAAAACCAACTTCTATAACTCTTTTACTTGCCGATAGATCTATAAAAGTGCCTAGAGGAATAATTGAAGATGTGTTAGTACAAGTCGATAAATTCATTTATCCTGTGTATTTTATTGTCTTGGACACACAACCTGTTGAAGTATGTAATTCATTTCCTATTATTTTAGGACGTCCATTTCTTGCAACTTCTAACGCATTGATTAATTGTAGGAATGGACCGATGAAGCTATCATTTGGAAACATGACATTGAAAATGAATATTTTCAACATTTGCAAGCAATCTAGAAATGATAATGATTTACAAGAAGTGGACTTTACTGAAATTCATGATCAATTTCCAACCACTTCTAGTGAAATTGAGATTGATGAATCTGATGATTTGCAAATGATTTATTTTCAGGAAGAATCAAAGACAAGAAATTAGAGGTCATAAATTAAGGAATTGCCACCACGATCAATTAAATCCATACCTTCAAGTGTTCAACCACCCAAACTTGATTTGAAGTCGTTGCCATTAAATGTCAAATACTCATTTTTGGGAGAAAATGAAACTTTTCCAGTAATAATCTCTTCTAAACTTAATGCACTTCAAAAAGGTAGGTTATTACAAACTCTGAAAATGCACAAAAATACATTAAGATGGACCATAACTGATATAAAAGGAATTAGTCCTTTGATTTGTACACACAGAATTTATTTGGAGAAAAATGCTAAACCCTCTGGAGAAATGCAACGAAGACTAAATCCTAATATGAAAGAAGTAGTGAAAAATAAAGTTATTAGGCTTCTAGATAATGAAATTATTTATCCTATTTCTGACATCAAATGGGTAAGTCCTACCCAAGTTGTATCCAAGAAGTCTGGAGTCACTATGATAATAAATGAGAACAATAAGTTAATTCCCACTAGAACTGTTACCGGTTGACGCATGTGCATTGACTATAGGAAACTTAATTCAATGACTAGAAAAGATCATTTTTCATTACCTTTCATGGATCAAATCCTAGAAAGAGTTGTAGGTCATGAATTTTATTGTTTTCTAGATGGCTATTCGGGTTACAATCAAATTGAAATTGCATTGGAAGATCAAGAAAAGACTACTTTCACATGTCCATTTGGTACTTTTGCATATCAAATGATACCTTTTGGATTATGTAATGCACCAGCCACATTTCAAAGATGCATGCTTAGTATATTTAGTAATATGGTTGAACATTTTCTTGAGATTTTCATGGATGATTTTTCTGTTTTTGGAAATTCATTTGATGATTGTTTGATTAACTTAAAAAAGGTTTTGGCAAGGTGTGAAGAGAAAAATCTTGTGCTGAATTGGCGATCAAAAGTGCATTTTTATCATGGTTTTATATCATCATTTTACATTTGAAGTGTCAATAACTCCTTAACTAAAGTACGTTTTATAATAATCTATCTAATAATATAAGATACCTTTAATTTGTGGTAAATGTCCATTTTAAATGCAGGCCTATTACATAAATGAAAGGATTGAATGATGACTTTAAGAACTTCAATTGCAAAGGCAAAGAGATGATCAAACTTAGAAAAGAGATGTCAGTGCAATCCAAACCGGAACACTGTTCAGTAATTGGGTTATATCTAGAGCTATAAATCTCAGATTTAGGTCCATTTTATATGGATAGAAAGGTAAGACATAGGCCTAAACTTTCCTATAGAGCCCAAGATCTGAAAAGGTCATTTTGAAGTCCAAATTGTAGCAACAACAAAGAAGCCCGAATTTATCCTCCAGCCCGAGCACTGTTCAGTATTTTAGCCATATCTGAAGTTCTAGAATTCCAAATGAGCTGAATGTTTTACACAAGATAGCTGAGACAATTGCCTACAAATTTCATGTTTTTTTGATGTTATCAAGGACGTTTTGGGCAGACAAGAGAAGATAAGGATTATCACCAAGTTAAGAGTTGGCCACCCACTTATTAATTAGTCATCAAATCAATAGTTCTCAATTTTGGCCTATAAAAGGAGGCATTTTCCATACATTTAGGCATCTTGGTGTCCAGATCAAGATCATGCTCTTCTTTTCTCTCTTTGTATTCTTTGTAGTGTTTATGTTTTGCTTCCATTAATATTATATTTATGCCTTTCATTTCCTTTCCTTTACTTAGTTAACTTTTATGTTCTGATTTTGTTTATCTATTTTTCTTTCTTTCATTATGTCTAGCTAAGTTAATTATGTCAAGGTGAAAAGGTTACACTAATGATGTAAGAATAAGTATAATGTAAACTTAATATGGACTTCAATGTTTGATACTAACATGTTTTATATTTGTTATCTTGTTCACTTTTTAATACTTTGTTTGTTAAATGACTAATCTTGATTTATGTTGTATAACACTTGGTACAACAAATGCTTGGCACTTTCATAGCCCATATTGTATGGTATAACCGACACCTGAACTATGAAAGAAACTTGATTTGCTGTTAACATAAGTTATAATCATGAATGCTTGACGAGATTTACAAGTATTAGCATTAATCGAATAAGATGACTAATGTAATCATGTTAACAATTTATAATCTGATTAGAACCTCCTTTATGTGTGGTTTCCAATTGAATAATAAGAGTTTATATTATACTTATTTGACATACTATTAGTGGAATCTCTAACCTTGACATTTGTTATTATCATTGTTTAATCTTTACATTAATATTTCATCTCAAAGTTCTTATCTTTTTCTTCTTCTTCTTCTTCTTTTTCTTTATTATTATTATTATTACTACTACTACTAGTATTATTATTGTTGTTGTTGTTGTTGTTGTTGTTGTTGTTGTTGTTTATAATTTGTACAATTAACCTCCCTGTGGTTCGACCCCGGTCTTGCCGGGTTATTTATTACTTCGACACTCCTACACTTGGGAGAAGACATCAATCTTTTCATCGTGTCATATATCCTTTATTTTCAAATATTAAAACATTTGTAGAACTTAATTTATATATTTGTTGTTTAAACTTGAATTATATAAGACTTGGCCCACTTCTTCTTGTATAATATTGTCTGTTATAGCTCAGCTCAACCTGACTTCCACGCCTCACGGTTTTGTTCCTAGTAGCCCACAAGCCTTAAAACACGCCCTACAAGGTCAATTACCAACTGACTTAATATGTTATGGCTTTGGACACTTTTTTTTTATGTAAGATATTACAATCTCCTTATCTTAAAAACCATCCTCGGCTTTGATACCAAATGTAACAACTAACATCATAACTTTATTTAATTTTCATTCAATAAGTATTCTAAAACCAGTCATAAGGAATTTTTTTAGGATATCATACTCGTTTCCCTTTTTATGTTTATATTCATTCTTATAATTTTGTTATCAAAACCATCACTCAACAACAATTCCAAGCAAAAATTAAAAATCGTCTAATTCAGACCAAGTTAGCTTAACTAATATAGAACATTATCTAGTGTTTTAATCATAACTAAAGTTGTAAAACTCTATTTTGAGTGTGTTTTATCTCTATCAAAGTCTAAAACATAGAAATACAACTTTTATGAAGAAACCAACTCCAAATTATTTTGTTTCAAGGCTCAAAATCAACAATCACAATAGCCCATCCTTCATAGCTAAAATTTTTAGACAAACAACAAGGATTTTCATCCCTTAAAAATCCTCTTCAACTTTTAACTTATTTTAATGCAAAACCAATATCATCCAAGGTCATTTGGCATCATTAAATCACAAATTCAAACCAATTCTAAAGCAAAAGATTCAAACAATTTCCTTACCTTTATAATATAGCAAGATTAGACTAAGATAAGAAAATTCATACATTTCAGGATTTCTCCTATTATTATTATTATTACAACAAAATGATGAAATATTCATTTTCTTTCACTTTCTCCTCATGTGATTAAACATATGCAACAAACCTTAACAATTAATATTCTTAGATCATTATCACAACAACAATTTCACCTTATTAGCTGGAATCCATGACAATCTTTATTAATTAATTAATTTGTCAAAAATACTTATTGCTAACTTTAAATATGTTTTATTTTTTAAATTTCTTTCATTTCAATTTCTTTATGGTTCCACCCTATTTATATTCATACAACCAACAAGTTAGCTTTTTATTTAATCAAAATGTTCATATAGCAATGTTCCATACTATTCTTACACAATAATCATTCTTCACCTCATGTAAGAAATAAATAATGAATCTATAATAACTAATAACAAGAACATATTTTTCCATTACATTTTTCATGAAACCTACACCCATAAAATTTTAATTTCAACAAAACATATATTTAATCAAGCTTACTATATTTTGACAAAACTAGCAATAGATTCAAAAGCTAATAAGTCGTCAACCTCTGATTATTTTTTAAACCCAATGGTCAAAACTATATATTATAGAGTTGTTCATAATATATCTCAATATCATAATAACTGAATGGTTAGATCTTCCTAAATCTGAATAAAACTAAAATTACCTAAAAATGAATGAGTTACTCTTCAACATGCACGAAACCTCACCAAAGAATGAGTTTTTGATCTCTACCATTCTAAATAAAGGTAACATCTAGGTACATCGTATATCCAAGAATAAGCATGATCCAATGGTAGAAGAGAGGGAGATCAGTTAGTGACCAAACTGCTTTGCAAGTGTATTTCCCTTTTGTTTTTCAGGAAATATCTGATGATGATTTCTGTTAAACAAATTATGTTCCTTCCAATCCCTCTGGTCAGTTAGTAGAGAAGTGATACAAACAACATATCCAAAACACAACATGATCTAATAGTGGATTTTATATATATAGCCATCAGAGCATTATTAGTTTCTCCAAAATCTTCAGTTCTCTCTTTATTTGATTTTCTCTATTTTTTCCTTTTCTTTTGTTTTTAACTGGTGGCCTATTTGCAGTTTTATAGGCACCTATTTCTATGATTATAATTTTGTCTCTCATTCATGCCTTTATGTATTTTATTTTATTTTTCATATAGACTATTTGGTTCATTTCTACTTAAATTGCTAGTCTTTATTAAATTCCGATTGGGATGAGATATTTAAACAAGGTAGAGAAACATATTAATAGACTTCATATAAAATTTCATCCTGATATGAAGATTGGATTGAGAGCTCTGCTTTTTAATGTAAAATTGGTTATTTCATGACTTTTTTGTCAACAATCTAAATTTTCTTATTTCATCTTCACATAAAATCATATCAATTTTCCTTCTAAATCTTTAAGGTCATTTTATTATTTTTAAATATATTCAATTTATAATTTTAACCTTTATTTATTTATGGGGCTTATTACCATTTCAAAATAACATCACTGATTTTTAACCGGTGCTTGCACATTCAGTTCTACCCTTTTTATTGCATCATCCTTTATTATAATCTATTCTTTATTACCTTATTTATTTCTTAGAAATATTTTTTTATTTTTATCATTATTTTATCTATCAAAACACGTTATTAGTTTCTCTATCCTTATGCATTCTAAACCAAAATTCATTTTATTGAGGTCATCCCTTTCATTTTTTATCATTTTTTATCTATTATTCCTAATATTGGTTTCCATCACTTATTGAAATCATACCACTTTTAGTCTTATGTTTACATGAGAGTTTACACATCTGCATATTTAAATTATAAATTTATAGGGTTTTAGATCTAAGTTTCGACTTGTTCTTATATAATCGTCTGGATTGTTGGAGATTAGAAGCTCGAACGTAATCATAAGAAACTAATGGTCGATACATCATAACTTATCTGTATAGCCTTGGTTATAGTGTTTGAGATACCATAAAACTGATTTCTATCAAATCTATTGGATAATCAACCTCCAACCACAAATCCATATTAAGTTTTTGAGGAATTAAAGGATCGTCCTCATATCTCTCTTGTAACAGGGTGTTATATGTTTTCTAGAGAAAAAAATAGTCGGCAAAGTTAAAAAATAATAACTTAAGAAGAAATTGTTGAAATTCAACTTATAATAAACTTCCGAGTTCAACTATCCACAAGATGTTGCACCTCTTTCTAACAGTTCTTATTTCGCATGTGAGTTTCCACAAAAAAAAAAACTATTTTGATCCTGGATTACAACTAAAAACCATAAACTACAAAATAATGTTATTATTAGTTAAATATTTTCATATAAAACAATAATTTAAAAAATTTATATAATAAAATAAAATATTACCATCTATTTCGCATACTAAACGAACAGAATGGATTTGTTAGTATGTGTGTTAATTGAATCATTAATCTTCTTATTTCAATTATCCACATTAAACCATGATCATTGCATAAAATGCTTAGATGTCACTTGTTGGATATAAGTTTACTAAATAGCCTTTGAGATGTATAACAACATCTTTTCAGCCTAAAAGACCTCTATCTCGCTTCTCTTTTATGCTTCATACTAAAAATTATACAATCTATATTGTAGAAATAAATTATTAGTTAAGATAATGAAAAAAAATTAAACATTTAAATAAAAAATATAATATTTTAAATTCAATCTTACCTAACAACGTTATGATTCTCCCACACCCTCCTAAGAATAGCATTGTCATTCTCCTAGTAAATTTTTTTCCTTATACATCACTTTCATTAAATAATTAATTTATTAAAATTAAAAAATTAACCAAATTAAAATAATAAAAAAATGTTTATGTATGTACTAATTTTAAACTTTTCAAACCAAACATCAATCATAAGTTTCCTTTCAAGATTTTTAAAAACCAAACTTCATTTGAACAAAGGCACTTTCATTGATGATTTCATCATCAATATTATCATTCAAGCAACATCCACGTATATAAACCTAAAATTCCATTCATCTATTGAAATTAATTATTTAAAAAAAAATTTCAATCATGAATGAAAAAAAAAACTCATATATTATGGTCAAGCTTCCACTAAGTAACATACTTCTTAGTATATAGATCATGTTTATAAACCCTCTACAAGGTGACGTTGCAGTTGACAAGCTTACATTGAAAGAGAATGTATATGCCTCGTATATCTAGTCATAGTTGGCATTTAGCTACTCTTAATTCTTATAATTATTGCCGAAAAAACCAACTATATTGTTATTCATTTATATCACCCATTAATCATCATCTAAACAAATTAAAAAAATTAAAAAGTAATAAAATTTTCATTATATTCTCTTTTAGAAAAAAAATTTATAGCATCTTTTCTATACAAGAAATTACCTAAAATTTTATTACCTGCAAATATGCATAAACAAATAAAGCTATAACCCAATTTTGACCTTATTTTTTATTATTTTATTTTAAAAAAAATAATGAAAAATAAGTAAAAATAAAATAAATAAAAAATGAATTAAAATTTAGGTTAAGGGCAACATGATTAAAAGTTTAAAGATTTAATTAAACTCTTGAATAGTTTAATTAATTAAATCAAGGGTTTAATTAAAGAATTAACTTTGATTTAATTAATTAAAAAAATTAGAGGTTTAATTAAAGAAATATTAAAGGGTTTAATTAAAGAAATACCAAAGTTTGGAGGTTATTTAGAGAAAATTGCTGGAAAAATAAAGTCCAAGGACTAAATTGAATAGTTTAGAAATTCAGGACCGTTGTGTAAACAACATACCAATTTAGGGATCTAATTGAAATTAACCCATAAAGGGCAAAAATTAAAAGAAATTTTAATTGATTAGGGGTCCAATTGCTGAATTTCCAAAGCCCAGGGGTCAAATTGAAAACTTCCGTTTCCAGCTAAAACGCCGCCGTTGCTGGTGGAACAGCCGTGCTCGTCTTCTCCAACCCGATTCAATCGGCTGAAAAGCTGCAACGGGTTCGATCCAATCATGGACCACGCCTCTCGCCTGTAATCTCGTTCATGGAAGATGATAGTCCTGCAAAGGCAGGACTGGTTTGAGGCAATCCGTTGAGCCTCTATAAAAAGGAAAAAAAAAAAAACACAAAAGGCAGAGACGAGGAGACCTGGAAAAACAAGAAAATCAACCCAGAAAGAGAGCAATTCAGAGCACCCGACAGCAACAAAAAACCCAGAAAAACAGAACAACCAATCTAGGAAAATAGAGACCTGGAAAAACAAGAAAATCAACCCAGAAAGAGAGCAATTCATAGCACCCGACAGCAACAAAAAACCCAGAAAAACAGAGCAACCAATCTAGGAAAATAGAGACCCGGAAAAACAAGAAAATCAACCCAGAAAGAGAGCAATTCATAGCACCCGACAGCAACAAAAAACCCAGAAAAAGAGAGCAACCAATCTAGGAAAACAGAGCAAACAAAACACAACCCAAAGACAAATATACAGAACAAGAACTCAGAAAAGATCCGAAAAAAACAGAGCAAGAACAGAGGCAGGATTGGAGTAAAAAAAAAAGCAAAAAAAACAAACCCGAAGAAAGAAATACAAGAGAAGAAAACAGAGAACAACCGGAGGCAGCAACAAGAGGCAAGAAAATCGAAAGATAGCAGAAAAGAGGAAGAACTCAGAATCAAAACCACTCATGGAGAACCGGTATCATCATCATCTTCGTTCCTTCATCTCCGAACGAGGCAACCAGAAGCAGAAGGGAGCGCCTTCACTGACCTTCGCCCCCAAGACAGCAGCATTCCAGCAAATCAGGTGAGTCTTCTTCCCGCATTCTTTAATTGACATTTTCACTGTGCAAGTGAATTTTAATTCACTTGCACAGTGTAGCAACTCGCGTGCGTTCGAGCACGCGCGTTGCTTGGCTCAGCCAGGCCAGTGGCCAAGTCGGGCTGGGTGTAGCCCAGCCCAGAAAATAGAGACTGAGCGGGGCTGGGCCCAGCCCAGACCGAAAATAGAAATAAAAAAATAAAAAATAGAAAGTAGGAAAATAAAAATATTAAAAGTACAAAAATAAAAAAATATGTATGCATGAATAAAAAATAATATAAATTTATTGGTTTATTTACTGATATCAGAGTCAGGAATAAAAATATCAATTTAAATTTATATTATTTTTATTCATTGTTTTATTTTATTTAGCTAGAAAAAATAAAAAAAATATATGCATGCTTAAAAATAAATTTGTTTGATTTGTTTATTCACTAACGCCAAAGTCACGAATAAAATTTAAAATAACTTATTTAAATTTATTTTGTTTTTATAGCTATGTGATATTTACCAACGCCAGAGTTAAAAATATTTGTAGATAAATATTCATTGACACCAGAGTTAGAAATATTACACGCAAAACCACTATAGTATAAACCAACAAAAAAATATTAGCAATTAAGGACAAAGATCAGCAATGCAGTATGTTTTAGATAGAACGTTTAAGGGGTAATAATATCTTTTATTTACGCAACTAGTCTTGGACCATAAAATTTTTATTGACTAGTTAGGATTTCTAATAACCATAATACTAAGTCGCGACTCCTTAAATAAAGAATATATTTATTAAAAAACAGAATGCCAAAAATCTATTCTTTCTAAAGATTTAATAAATTTTTAAGGTCGTCGCGATGTTAGGTGCGACAGCTACAAATCTATTAATACCACATAATATCACAAAATCTAGACCTATAATGAAATTCCTTCCAACATAGTCAAGTCATCCTCCCCTAGTAAAGATCAAGCAAAATAGGTGTCATCTTCTCTTAGAGAATTATTCTTTTAACTTTTGATTTCAAGATTTGATCATTCATGTTTCATTTATAATCATGTTTTTATATTAGTTTTTATTGATAGGATAATGGATTTTTATGCTTGAAAGTTATAAAAAAACTAAAAAATATGTATTTTCAATTTTAGTTATATAGTTTTATAATAGTTATAGGAATACTAAAAAAACTAAAAATTACAAAAACACTGAAAATTATAATTTATCAAAAATCATCTTTCCACTTAATCATTTACCTCACACCATTAACATTTCTTACACTAATTAACAATATTTGCATTAACAATATTTCTCACATTTAAATCTGAAAAGTTTATCAATAATCACCTTAATACAATTCTACAAATAACCTAATTTAATTTTTTTACAATCAATAATTCCATATATATTATTCTTCAATTCAGCACTATTTTTAACATCAAAACCAAAAAAATCCACTAAACTCCCTAGCCTTTTACTATAAACCCTTAAAAACTCTTTGTTAGCTTTTCTCTTAATTGCATTCAATTTAATTTCATTAACCCCCACCCCCAATATATAAATTGAACGAAAAACCCAACAATATAAATCAAAATAGAAGCTGGAAACACTATAATTGAAGAAACCCTAACACCAGAAATACCTAATGCAAACATAAAGACATGTTTATTATCATTAGTAAACAAACTTGTTCCATTCCTAAGCATTTTAACAAATTATTCTAAATAAATTTTATTTCATGATTTCATAAAAAAAAAAGAAGGAAGAGCAAGACTTTAGTTAGCATTTTAATTTGTATATGTTTCTTAAGTTGCCAATTTAATATTTAGTTAGCATGATAATAGTTATTGGCAAGTATGATGTTCTATTTATTTTATTACATATAAACATTAACTTTTCAATTTATAATTAAAATTTTGACTAGTTTAGTTGTAGAATTTATTCTTTTAATATAGTAATTAGCTTACGATCACTTTTGTAATTAAACTAAAATACTAGAATAAAAAAATCACTAGGTCAAACTTGAATATGTAAAATCTGCTGCTACTATTATTTTATTTTTATTTTTACATTTAGAGTTCTAACCATGCAAGGTGTTATATTGTTCTCATTATCCAGCCTGCCCCATCTTTTATAAGTTAGTTAATTCTTTTTATAGTATTTATAAAAGGAGATAAATATAAACAAAAGAAAGAGATTTATATTTATTGTTTATTTTTTTATTTTAAAAGTGCTTTTAAAAAAAATTAATTTTCTTTTTAAATTAATATTTTTTGATGTATTTAGATTATTTTAATACATAAATATAAAAATAATTTTATAAAAATATAAAAATATATTATTTTAATACTTTTCTAAATAAAAAATATTTTAAAAAATAACGTTAACCACATTTATAAACAAATCTCTTATACACACTTGATAAGAATATCAATCTTCTTTTTAAAAATACTTTCTTAATTCTTTTTCTCATATTTTCCATCTCCTATTTATATTTATATTTGGTTTTCTACTTTAATACTTATAATTACAACTTTGGAACATAGATCCAGCCCACTAAAACTCAATAGAACAAAAGTTTGAAGCCCTAACCCACCAAAATGAAAAACCCTAGTCAACCACTCACATAAATACCCTAAACACCTGCACCTCTCTCTCGTCTCGTACATATATTTTAGAGGGTGAGTGACCCAAAAAACATAACTCTCTCCCGCTCTCGCCGCATTCTTCTCTCTGTAAGCTATCTCCCCTCTTTGAATTCTTAATGTCCTCTCTATCTAGATCTGTTAGTAAAATAACAAACTGTAAAAAATATATCATAGTTTTTTGGGAGCTCCTAGTTATTATTAGCGTTAAGTATGATTATAACCCTATTGATGGTTCTTTGGGTCTTATTAACAATTGGGTTTTTAATGGATCTTTGTTTTCGTTGATTGTATCAAACATGATTGATTTGTATGTTTTTTTGTTCAATATTTTGATGGGGTTGATGAAACCCTGTTGCTCTTTTTGTGTGTTTATGCAGGTGGTATTTATATTGTCTTTGGATTTTTAGAATCTAGTCAATATGGTGAAGTTTACAGCAGAGGAGCTTCGGCGTATTATGGACTACAAGCATAACATCCGTAATATGTCCGTTATTGCTCATGTTGATCATGGTAAGAGATTTCTTTTTCACTTATGTGAGTTGCTGCCAATTGGATACATCCGTTTGAATTGAATGTATATACTTTATGTTTTTTTACTGGAAGAATTGTTGTTATTGAATGTATATATCCATTTGAATTGAATGTATATATTCGACTCAGAATTGCATCCATTAGTTGTTTTCCTTTTTAATATTCCTTGTCTTTCCATGTTCTCCAATATAGCAGGTTCGGTGGTTACATGGATAAAGTTCCTGAATCCTTATCCCTTTGTTTGTTGGAAATGTTTCAAGTACTTTATGCTGTCCCCTTTTTTGACATTTCTATTGGCTTTAAAATTCTTATTTTACTTTTTTTAAAAACATTTATGCTACTATCAAGTTCTTGTGTTAGTATCTTGTCTTCGTTGCTGCATTTAAACTTTGCAATTTATATCCCACAGGAAAATCAACGCTTACAGATTCTCTTGTTGCTGCTGCTGGTATCATTGCCCAAGAGGTTGCTGGTGATGTCCGAATGACAGATACCCGTGCTGATGAGGCAGAGCGCGGTATCACTATAAAATCTACTGGTATCTCTCTATATTATGAGATGACTGATGAAGCCCTCAAGAACTTCAAGGGAGAGAGACAAGGGAACGAGTATCTCATCAATCTTATTGACTCCCCTGGACACGTTGACTTTTCATCTGAGGTCACAGCTGCTCTTCGAATTACTGATGGTGCCCTCGTGGTGGTGGACTGTATCGAGGGTGTCTGTGTTCAAACTGAAACCGTGCTTCGACAGGCTTTGGGTGAGAGGATCAGGCCTGTCTTGACTGTCAACAAGATGGACAGGTGTTTCCTGGAGCTCCAGGTTGATGGAGAGGAGGCTTATCAGACATTCTCTAGGGTTATTGAGAATGCCAATGTCATCATGGCAACATATGAAGATCCCCTCCTTGGTGACTGTCAGGTCTACCCTGAAAAGGGTACTGTTGCTTTCTCCGCTGGTTTGCATGGTTGGGCTTTCACTTTGACCAACTTTGCCAAGATGTACGCCTCAAAGTTTAAAGTGGATGAGGGTAAGATGATGGAGAGGCTGTGGGGTGAGAACTTCTTCGATCCTGCTACCAAGAAGTGGAGCAGCAAGAACACCGGTTCTCCCACATGCAAGCGTGGTTTTGTGCAATTTTGTTATGAGCCAATCAAGCAGATTATTAACACTTGCATGAATGACCAAAAGGACAAATTGTGGCCCATGCTCCAAAAGCTTGGTGTTGTCATGAAGTCTGAGGAGAAGGACTTGATGGGAAAGGCATTGATGAAGCGTGTGATGCAGACATGGCTGCCAGCAAGTACTGCTCTGCTTGAAATGATGATCTTTCACCTCCCCTCTCCTGCCAAGGCTCAAAAATACCGTGTGGAGAACTTGTACGAGGGTCCTCTTGATGATGTTTATGCCAATGCTATCAGGAATTGTGACCCTGAAGGCCCCCTCATGCTTTATGTATCTAAGATGATTCCTGCATCTGACAAGGGTAGGTTCTTTGCCTTCGGACGTGTTTTTTCTGGAAAGGTATCCACTGGTCTGAAGGTTAGGATCATGGGACCAAACTTTGTCCCTGGTGAGAAGAAGGACCTGTATGTGAAGAGTGTGCAGAGAACCGTCATTTGGATGGGAAAGAGGCAAGAAACAGTTGAGGATGTGCCTTGTGGTAACACTGTTGCCATGGTTGGTTTGGATCAGTTCATCACCAAGAATGCCACTTTAACAAACGAGAAGGAAGTTGATGCCCACCCTATTCGTGCTATGAAGTTCTCTGTGTCTCCCGTTGTGCGTGTGGCTGTTCAATGTAAGGTGGCATCTGACCTCCCGAAGCTCGTTGAAGGTCTGAAGCGGTTGGCCAAGTCTGATCCTATGGTTGTCTGTTCCATCGAGGAATCTGGAGAGCATATCATCGCTGGTGCAGGAGAACTCCATCTAGAGATCTGTTTGAAGGATTTGCAGGAAGACTTTATGGGTGGGGCTGAGATCATCAAGTCTGATCCTGTTGTGTCTTTCCGTGAGACTGTCCTGGAGAAGTCCTGCCGTGTGGTGATGAGCAAATCTCCTAACAAGCACAACCGTCTCTACATGGAGGCACGACCCTTGGAAGAAGGGCTCGCTGAGGCTATTGATGATGGTCGTATTGGTCCAAGAGATGATCCTAAGAATCGTGCCAAGATCTTGTCAGAGGAGTTTGGTTGGGACAAGGATCTTGCTAAGAAAATCTGGTGTTTTGGTCCTGAGACTACGGGACCCAACATGGTTGTGGATATGTGCAAGGGAGTTCAGTACCTTAATGAAATCAAGGATTCTGTTGTTGCTGGGTTCCAATGGGCATCAAAGGAAGGTGCTTTGGCCGAAGAAAACATGAGAGGTATCTGCTTTGAAGTCTGTGACGTGGTTCTTCATGCTGATGCCATTCACAGAGGTGGTGGTCAGGTTATTCCGACTGCCAGGAGGGTTATCTATGCTTCCCAGCTCACTGCCAAGCCCAGGCTTCTTGAGCCTGTTTACTTGGTGGAGATCCAAGCTCCAGAGCAGGCTCTTGGTGGTATCTACAGCGTTCTTAACCAGAAACGTGGTCACGTGTTTGAAGAAATGCAGAGGCCTGGGACTCCCTTATACAACATCAAGGCATACCTTCCTGTTATAGAGTCTTTTGGATTTTCAGGGACTTTGAGGGCTGCAACATCAGGACAGGCTTTCCCACAATGTGTTTTCGATCACTGGGACATGATGTCTTCTGATCCTTTGGAAGCTGGCACGCAAGCTGCTCAGCTTGTTACTGATATCAGGAAGCGGAAGGGTTTGAAGGAGCAGATGACACCTCTATCTGACTTTGAGGACAAGCTATAAGCATTTTCCCGTTCTTGTTAAAGCAACTTGGTTACCTTGAGAGATGATGGAGTAGAAGGACCATTTTTGCTGCTTGGTTCTTTGTAGCCTCCTCATTTGTGATGTTTTGAAATTTTGTTACCGTGGATTAGTAGTCGTCCTATTGGAACAGTGGGTCATTTTATCCATCTTCTCTTATAAGAACTCCGCACATGTTCTGTTGTGATGAAGTTGGTAAGCTTTAAACTTTTACATTATCAGCATGCTATATTTAATTTTCAGATGGTGTATTCCATAGTGCTACTATGTATGTGTTTGTGGTGATTATATCTGCAGTCTTTATGCTATTTAGAAGATCATATGCGGTCCCTCTTTTTCATGTTTGATAAATAGTCTAGACTTTGTGTTTGTGATCTGTGACTCTTGGCATTGTTTTTTTCAACCATGTGACTTAGAGAGGTGATTTATTTTTTTTTCATGTCTCAATGTCGGCAGCGAAGCCTTTCATTGCGCTCTTATCTTTGCTTTATTGAGATCTGTTGAATACATGTTTGGCTTGTTTTAAAGATGCAACTGGAGTCGGTGCAGATTTGTTTGTAATTTTCTCAGCAACCATTTCTTTTCTTCTCTCTTCTAGAATGGGAATTTTTAATTAAATGAGCAAAATTTTTGTGCTTGCCGGTGTAATTTTATGTTGTTAAGGAGTAATTAGTTGTGTATTATGTTGGTTATTTTATGGGTAATTTGTTTGGAAAAGGGAAGGAAAAAAAAAGTAACATATATCCCAGAATATTAATCCATATTGCAAATAAATCTCAATAACTAAGAATTGAAATTGGCATGGCAAGGAACTAGAAAATGGAATGGAATATTGCAGAAAAAATATACTGATCACACTCGCAAGTAAAATGCCTTCCAATACAAGAAATGAAAACATATATAATGTGGGAAGACAAGTGAATTACTGATCACTAGAAATTGCTTTGCAACAGATATGGTCTTGCAAGGGTGTTGAAGTTTCTTTCTTTCTTAGTTTTTTTTTTTTTTTTACCTCTTTTTCGACAGTGAGACAAGAAGAACTTCACTAATTAAATCCTATATTTAAGACCTAAAAATCAATAATAATTCCATAAGCTGGACATGCCCACTTCAGATATGTAACTTTCTGAACTACCTTCTCCCAAGCTTGGTGACCCTTTAAGGTTGCCATAGCTTTCCATCTTGGTAAGGTTATTCAAAACAGCTTTTAGTACCTTTGTGTCACAAGAAAAAGAGGGAGCAGTAGTATCCATAGGTACTTTTCCAAATGGGCTAGTACACTTAGCGGGTGCGTTCGCGATTTCCATCTGGGTGGTGTACGGAACCAGGAGATTTCGGCTGGTTTGGTTTTGTGAGAAAATGGAGAAGCAGGGCACTTGCTCGTGCTCATCGAAATTGGGTTGAGTTTGCTCATAAGTGATGTATGAATCCAATAATGCAGGCAAAGATGAAGAACCTGTGTCATCATTGCAGCTTCCCATGCTAGGTTTGGCCACAACTTCTCTGTTACTTTTACAGAACACTCGGCATAAAACCCAGTCTTCCTGTACGCACCAAGAAAAAAAAAGGTGAGAAATGGTGGTCATGATATTATGCCTTACAAGCTAAGAATACCAAATATATAATTAGGCTTACATAAGATGATTATAAAATACACATCTTAGGCCAGCTGCTAATGTGATTTTATATTAACACACTTGCCGTGACTAGTTGAACAAATTAATTTTGACACTTTTTTTTTGGCCCCGAGAGATTTCCACAAGATTAGTTAAACTATTTCCAAATAAATTATTGTTGATTTAAATGTTGACGTGATTTGTTGTAGGTATTTGATTGTGATGGATTATGTTTTTTAAAGTATTTTTGAAATTATTTTTTATTATTAAATTAATATTTTTAAAAAGATATTATTTTAAAAGGAGTGTAGAATTTAGTTGCAGTTGGGTAAAAGATTAATGAATATCCCAATGTTTGTACGAATATATTAAAAAAATATTATTATTTCATTTTGGTTCCATGTATTTTACATATTGGATCAAACTCTGATATTATTTTTGTACAAAAAGAGAGAAAGGTGCCATTAGACTATAGGATAAATTACCTATTATATTTTTTTTTCCCCTAGAAATAAAAAAATTAAGGGGATAGATTTAACTTCATATATGGAGACAAAAAATTAAGGGGTTTTTTAAAAAAACCCATCAAATATATATTACATGAAGTCAAAGGTTTCAACATACGGAATGAAAAAAATGTTGGTAGAAGACAAGAGGTACCATGATTCTTGCAAAACCTTAAGGAAAAGATGCATATGCGTAGTAAAACCTTGAGCATGGAACTTCGTCAAAAGTCAAAGATGGGCCAAAAGTAAATTTCAAATAACTGACTTATGCATATAGTGTGAATGTGATAAACCCACCTTATCTGAGGAAATTTTTGGGGGACCAAGAGGTCCTTCAAGGCGAAACTCATGCATGACCCAGTCAGTTCTTTTCCCTTTGGGTGCCCTACCCTGGTAGAACACCAAGGTCTTTCTCATGCCAACAAGAGTGCCCTTACGGAGGACTTGCCTGTCCTTCCCTGTGGCTTTCCAGTAACCAGAAGCTGTTGCGCGATTAGTTCTCAATCCAGTTGCATACTTGCGATCTCTTTGGCTATAAAAATACCATTCCTTGCCTCCTACGCGTGCCGCTTCTGCCATATTCCCACACGTAAATATTATAAGAAATTCACACGTCTTTCAACTAATTGAATTGGACAGCAAGACTGTAAATCTGTGAACTAAGGTAAACTCAAAGCAAAGGGCGAAAAAAAGAGAGAGTAAAGAATAAGTTATGAAACCAAAGACTTCGATGGCTTTACCAATATTCAAGAGTCAGACATGAAGTGCAAGACTTTGGTTAGCGGTTAGGTCAACACTGAATGTCTACGAAGACATCCAAATTAAGGCACCGATTTAACATCGAATTGGGCTATGAAACGTCCGGTCCGCCAGCCTGAGGCCATGGATTTTAAGGCATTCTGTCATGACTTGATCGTAAAAACACACGGTTCAACTCACTTCAACATCGAAACTGTGCCTTTTTAATGCCTTAATTGGGATTTGCGAAGGCAAGATTATCTTGGACTTGGAGTTTTGTTTTCAATGATATGATATGGAAGCCAAATTGCAAGCAGACAATGTTTGGAGATTTTTTTTTTTAGTTTTATGATCATGAATTTGTTATAGTGACCCGGTTTGATGATATTCAGTCTATAGTGAAATAATTAAAAAAAAATGACTAACGATGTCAATATCAAAGGTGTTTCATATGACTCGGCATGGATAAGCACATGATGGCACCAAAAGTGACTCCTCATGCAGCTAAAATGTACAGATGACTGTAATCAAATAATAGTAATGCTGTTAAGAGGTCAATGTCCATGTATTAATGAGAAATCATTCAAGGTAACGGTGGTGAAATATACAAGGTGACAAAAACGAAGGTTTCGTGCTTACGACTGTGACACGTGTGATGTACAAATTCGAGTTGAATATTGTGGTAAATAAATAGGAGGAAAAACGACATGGAGGACTTTAATACTCAATGAAGGCGGGTGATGACAAGCCCTGATGGATTTGGTAAGAATTAGAAGGTTAAAATCCAATTACTTTGAGCCATGTGTGATCATAAGAGAGCGGTGGTCACGAGGTTCGGACAATAAGGCATATGACTTTAGGTTTTTGCTTAGCTATTTCAATCACTTTCATGATTTTTTATTTTAGGTGATTTGGGATACTGCCAAGAATGTCAATATCTTAAAAAAAACAAAAACAAAAACAAAAACACTGAATATATATGAGATATTTTAATTTCATAGTACTTCTTGAAAGGTATTTAGCTGAGGAGATATTTTATTTCCTAGCATATGTAGAAGCCTAATTTAACTGGCAATTTCAAGAAGGTGGTTGAGCATTTCCATCTGAAATACATACGGTGGAAGAAACCACAGAATATTTTATTTCATATTCTCAAGAACTTACCAAATACCACCCCCTCACCATACGGGTTTCCTAATTTACTTATTTAAGGGTTATTGTATACATTCATTTCTAGTCAGATTTTAAAAAAAAAAACACCATAGTCAGCTGGTTGAGAAACAAATTTGTGGGTTCGTACTGTTATGGTGTACCCAGTAAGATATAGTTTGCCTACAAAAACTAGAGCAACTTTTATATTTTTTTTTCTATGACAAAACCATTTATCCTTTTATTTCAGCACAGCTTAATTAAATGATTCAATCTGATGTGGATATGTTGTATCCAGTGGCATGCATTGTGTGATGAACAGCTAGGAGCATGCATCACCAGAATTATCAAATACATATATAAAACAGGTTGCTATCATCCTTATCCCGAGAAAGTGAGAGAGAGAAAAAAATTCATGTCCCTTGCTTAAACATTAAGGGCTGAGTGAATGGGGAGTATTATAAGCCTTCAAACTAACCTAAAGCAGTATAGATGTAGACAATAACTTGTGGGAAGAACTAGAGCATCGTCATCTAGTGATTAAGATCATCATATCACCAGTATTCTTCCCTCCCTTTACAAGTTATCGAAACAACAAAACAAAGAAAGAAGCACTTTTCTAGTGTGTGCATGGAAGCTCCTAATGAATAGAAAATCATAAACAGTACAATCACAAATGATTCAATGGGAGTGGAGTTGTAAACAAATCATATAATGAGTACAATTGACATGAAAATCACGGTGAAAGTGATGATTGTAAGTATGGGATCATAATTATAACGAGGATTTAAAACTCACCAGGGATATCCCAAGGCTCACACTTGTTGAGGTCAACTTCTATCATAAGAAGGGAATCACAGTACTGAGAAGCCTTGTTCATCAAGTAATCGCATACAAGTTCTTCATCTTTTGGATGAAACCTGAACCCCGGTGGCAACTTTGCCTCTACAAAGCTTATGTTGCTCATTTTCCTCTCCCTTTCAACGGACAAGGCAAGCTAATTAACAGAAACACAGTATTTATACTGCCAACAACAAAGTGAACAGAGGAAGAAGAGATAATATAATATCCCCTCCAGCAACAAGGCCAAGTGGTGGTGTATATAAAGGCAAAATTAACCAGGTAAAGTCAACTTTGTAGTTCCGCATAAAAAAGGAAGGTTAGGATGTTTGCTTATGTATGACAAAAGATGGGCCAATCACTGCCTACCTGCTGATGAGAGCACACCATAATGGACGGTCTTTGATTTCCAACTATTTGGAATTGATGGTGCTCAGAAATCAGCCAAAAAGATTATGATGACTGATGACAGCACCACAATTCCTTATTCAAGGCGTCTACTGTTCCACGTGGCATCAGACTCCTATTGTACTAATCCATATGTTCCTCAGTTCTGCAAGAGTGTTGAGTTCATCTTGCTTGTAATTATTGGAGATTGACCAAACTGATTGTCCATGGGAAAAATTCAATACCTCTCCTTTTTGCCACTTCAAAATTGAGGAGATGAAAAGAACGTCTCCACCGCCCCCCNCCCCCCAACCGATATTCTCATATACCAACCTTTACCACTGAAAACTAAATCCCTCTCCTAAATTAATAAATTCACAGAAATTTCATTTCCGAAGACCTCCACTACATGTTACTCTTTTTTTATCACTTTTAGTATTTATGGATCATCTTACACACATCAAGACTCAAAGGCAAAACCTTTGACAAAGTTTTCTTATTAGTTCTAAACCTCCCGAACTCTTTAAATATACCCTTGAATTCAAGGTTTATTTTCAGAGAATATCTATTTCTTTCAGAAATGAGGGTGCTAAAACTTTCATTTTAGCACCCTCATTTCTGAAGTCCTAGTTCCGACCTTGTCAGGACTAATTAACGCATCCACAGATAAAAACTTTTTTTGTTTGGCGACCTCCTCTTTGATAAGAGCCTGAAATGGTGATGGCGATTTCAGACAAGTCTCTCTTCAGTTTGAGAGGGGAGCAGTCAAAAATGAACTATATGGACAGACGTGAGAATCAAATTGCACTCTTCGATTCTCTATCGGCATTATGGAGGGATAGATGAATAGGTTTAAGCCTTTATCGCTTGGAGGGATGAATTTCAAATTTTTAAGGCTTCGTTTTTCTCCGGCAAGCAGCTAGGGAAGCATTTATTCCCAAGCGATAAGGCTTGGAAATAATGGGAGTAATCTACTTACTATATGAGCCAAACCCTAAAGGTTATTAATATACATGCATATTATGAAAAATGAGAGTATATCATACAAGCATAGATCTTCAAATATTATATGACCACATAAAGAAATACATAAAAGAGTATTAAATACAGCCGACCAAGCATGTAACTGTAGTTTTATTTTTGCGAAGTGAAGCGTACTAACTTGGTACATGATGTCATATAATTCGCCCATTATCTTCACAAATATTTATTTTGTGGATAATGAAAAAATTGTTTGACCCCAACATGGGTAAACATAAATATTCTCAAACCTTGGCAAAGCCTTTCCTATATGTACATATACTATATATGTGCGTGTGTTGTCTTCAATTCTCAATATCTAGCAACTATGAAAGTGCTTTGACTTTCGATAGAGTGTTTGCAAAGCAATATTGGAGGATTCGTATGGCATTAGAAAAGCAGAGTTCTTCTTCACAGTTTATTATTACCTTTTGATAATTAGATGGTAACCTCCACAAAGGAACTTAACTTTCCTTGCTTCTCCTTGACTTCTTGTTGGAGAATCAGATTTGCTTTTCTAGTAGCCACGGGGCTCCTCCTTTATTGTCACTACCAATACATGGCAGATATATACATAGAGCAGGTAAGTAGATGAGAGGACATTGTCGTCACCCTCTTGGAGCTATCTCTTTGTTATGTAGCAAGGGATTGACTAGAGATTATAGTTTCAAACTACATTTGGCTTATATTACGCAGCGGATCATATTAATTAAAAAAATATATAAATAAAATGTGAAGGGGTCGTTTAACATGTTTTCTAATTGGAAAAAAAATCATGAAAAAGAAAAATCAATGCATGTTCTACGACATTGAATGTTTAAAAGTTAATTTGGGCTTGAAAAAAAATAAATTTAATTTTAAGGATCAAATTGTTAAGTCTAATCCCAAGTAAATTCATTGTTAAGGATCAAAATGAAAAAAAATTGAGTGATCAAAAAACATGGGATTTATCTTTTCCCTGCACGTGCAATTCAGACCCTATATTCTTTTAATTAAAAAGGACTAGATATTTATTTATTATTCAAATTTGATCTTAATTGCTTCAATTATTTTAAATCAATAAAATTTCATTTAATTTTTCCAAACTTAGCATCATCTTTTTTTCCCTTGAAACCATAAGAATTCTATATAAAGCCAATTAAAGCAAACTATCAAGTCTAGTCTCAATTCATTTCAATTTAAAAAAATGAAATTGAAGAGACAAAAAAACTTGAGTGGCCAAAAAAATATGACACTATTACAATCCAAGTAAAAATATGTCTTTATGAACAATGATTTCACAAAATATTTTAGTTTTTCTTATAAATATAATTATAATTGTATTAAGTGGCACCGTCCTCGCTAATGATACACTATAATACAAAATTTAGTTAGTCAAAATTCAATTTATTCTTGTGTGTTTAGTATTATGATAAAAACTACTTCTTCAAGTATTTTTATTTAAAAATATATTAACTGTTTATATACAAATAAAATCTCACCTGACAAAAGAGCACAGTAAAATAAGTAGAAAAAACAACTAAAATCCTAACACATTTTTAAAACACATTCAAGAACAAAAACTACCGCACTGTTCAACTCTCGTTTAAGTAACTGCACCTTTCAATAATTTTTGCGATTGACGACAACAGTAGGAGGGAACAAAAGAATGGCTGCTAATTGCTAAATACTTATCTATACACGTTTGAATGATATGAGCATTCGGTGATGGCAATGTTTCTTGTCCTTTGCCTATGAGCAGTATGGTACGTTGTCTCTTAAATTCAATTGCTCCTACGAACCACCAAAGAATGGAGACAAGTAGGAACAACCCAGGTGTCTAAAATGACAAAAAAAATTCAACCCAAAGCATGGCTACTTCCACGAGTGGGGATCACAATTTGATGCTCGAACAACGATATCTGATGTGACGATTTCATTCTTCGTCTGGTTCAATCATTGTGTTATTCAACTATTCGACAAATCTTATTGTCATAAAGCACACACCCCACCACGCATTTCTATGCAGAATCTGCAAGGAATGTTGGGGTCACTCTCGTCCAGTAGCATGACTATTCGATCATGTTCATCCATGTGTGTGTATATATAGACATACACACCTAAATAGAATCTAAAGTAGTCGGTGAGCTGTTGATTTGATTAATAGTTTTTTCAATGTAAAAAAAATATTTTTATTGTCAAGTGTGTGTTTTTTACCATAAAAATTCTTATTGTGGATTTAAAATTTAATACACTCATTTAATCAAATATGTAGAGGATTCAAGGCATCATGAAATATTTAGAAGAGTTGTTAAAGTGGGAAACCAAAACATAAATATAGATTCAAATATTTAACAGTGGACAGTTTTTAAATTTTTTTAATTATATAACAATTAATTTTTACTTTTAAGAAAAGAGAGAATTATTAAAATTTCATTTAAAAAATAATTTGCTAATATAATTTCTTTTTTCCTTTTTTTTAATAAAAAATTATAACCCATGTAGAAAAATAATTTCTTAATTATATAATATTATTTTGCTAACATAGAGACAAGCATTTTCCTAACTCGAATTTAAATTTGAATAGGGAGAGCTTCTCTAATATGATCCAGTAAAAATCCATTATAATTTACAATAACAAATATGATGTTTTAACTTTTTTTTTCATTATATGTATTTAGATGATAACTTTTTAGATTGAGTCAGACAACTCAGGTTAATTTTTTATAAGACTGAGCACTTGGTCTATAAAAAATGACATCAAACTTTTTTATTTATGTTGAAGGATGGAGAACACATCATCTGACCATAGATGCTTTTTCTTAAAAAAACACAATGCATATGACATTTTTTTATGTTAGGTGCAGAATCTAGTAACCAAGAGGTTGTTAAAAAGTTAGGCTAGGTTTTTTTATTTAAAAATTTATTTTATTTGAAAACATCTAAAAACCACTCTCAAAATCTAGCAAAATAAAATGTGAAAAATACTTTAATAAAACTTCTTATTAAATGAAATTCATTAATATAAAAAATGAGTCTTTTATTGTTGGAATGTAGGTAATCGCTAACATTTTTTTTCCTTTTTTTTAATGCCTTTTTATTTCAAACTTAGGATTGAAATGTGAATAAAATAAAATTTTGAAAAAAAAAACCTCAAAAAGTTATTAAACTTGAAAAATTAAAAAAAAATCTTTGAGGATCAAAGTTTTAAAAGCCACCAAAAGATAAATGGGCTGTTTTTGCTAATTTCAGTCCTCAAAATTTAGATTTTTTAATTAATAAAATTAAATTATATCTTATCAAATTAAACACCAATTTAATATCAAAATATTTTTTTACTCATCAAGAACCTACAGAAAGATATTAAAAACAAAGTGTAAGCTGAAATCTTATTTGATTTAATTTGTACAGGAAAAAATAGCAACACCAAAATGAAAATTAATAAAAGGAAATATATATATATATATATATAGAGAGAGAGAGAGAGAGAATCTTTCTAGGGAACATTATAATGTAAGAGGAGCTAATATGCAACGACGGCTGCAATTACAGTCATAATATCCATCGTAAATGTTTGAAATAATAAGTCTCTAAGATTTGCAATCTTCCAACTTTAAACCTGAGCAAATTTTATCATACGAATGATAATAATTGACTTTACAAGCTATGAATCTCCAGCATCTATCTAAAGATTACATAAATATTCATATAATTATGTGAAATAGCATAGTTGCTAAACAAAATACTATGTAAAGATGCCAGATTGGCATTTAGAAAGTTTTTCTATCTCTTGGATTTATTAGATGAAGAAAATTCCTGGGGAAGGCCAAGATAAGCACAGTAAAAATTGAATGCAAACAAATTTCGCTTTCATTCCAGCCAGTTAACAGAGACATCTAAAGGGAAGAACATCCAAATTGCTAGTGAATAATTTAGTGGTCTTTCTGAGGACCTTTCAGCCATCCAATCAACTGATCCCTGTGACTGATTTCGCGGCTTCCGAACGCCAACTCGACGAAACGTTTCTATATCAAAGCTAAAGTCAACAAGTAAACACAGCAAGAAGTAGAAGTTCCTTAAAGTGATATATATCTTCTCTTTCAGTGACTGTCTTCTCCGCTCCCCACCCAGATATCAAGGGAAAAGGAACAATGACTTGAGGAATGCAGGAATTCAATGAAGCTAATTGATCAGATTAGGTACAACAGCCTGCATGTAAGTCGACGGGCACCATTTCATGGATATATACTTAGTTTAGAAAAGAAACTCATGAGATCAATGTATGGTTTCCATATAGAAAGATCGAACGATAAGTGTAGTAGAAGCCGTCATCGATCATAGCCACTGCTTGTGGTCAAAAACCTGTTTATAGGTTTTGTGTGTGCATATTTTCCTAGGTAGACAAATAATCTTTTCACGATTTCCATGGGATTGGTGATGCTTATAACAAATTTGTACCTTTACATCTATAAAACGATGGATTGGGTCCCATAATTGGGCATGCTTGGACGTGCAAGGGATGAACAGGACCAGTGAAAGTAGAATCCAAAAGTCTTTCAGAGCACATCACAGACAGAAGTTCGAAGAGAGGGTTTCTGACCCATGTTTTAAACTCTCACGGAGCATGATGCGTTCTTTTGCAATGAATGGACAACTAGTGTGAAATAAATTAGTGTTTTACATTATATTTGTTTTTCAATTTAAAATATCTTAAAATGATTTTGTTTTTCAATAAAAAACAATATGTTAAAATAATAATTTTTTAAAAAAATTATAAATATTTTTTTTTCATGCAACTGACAACTTGTTATCTATCCCATTAAACTTAAAAAAAAATATAGGTATATGCTCGGGTCATTTCTTGGTTGGGTTCATTTCTTGGTTAGGCTAGGCACCTGGCACCTAGCCTGGTAACACATGGTCTTGTTATTTTTTTAATTTTAAATTTAAAAAAATAATATATTAGTTAAATTTCTTTTTAAATAAATCTTAAATTTATGTTTTAATTAGTTTGTGGTGAGTTTTTAATTATATTGAGTGTGTTTAGTTTTTAAAGAAATAAGTATAATTTATCGGTGATTTTTTTTAATTTTATATATTAAATTTTTTTAATATTTTTTATAAGATTTTTTATTTGTTTAGTGTTGTATTTTCTTTGATTTTTTACTCAATAAATCTAATCTTCATTTATCAATTCTTTTTTTTTACAACATCTTAGTATTTTGTTGATAATTTATTTTGCAATCGTATATTTTTTTATTACGTAGTTAAATAAAAAAATAGTTTTTAAAAAACATATAATCCAACTGAAGTTCATAACCCAATTTACAGATTTAACTGTTAGCCCGGGTTACCCAGATTATAGGTTAGATGAGTTCATTCGCTGGCCAGATATTTTATTTTAGGTTTTGGTCCTTAATTGTTTTAATTGTTTTTTTATTTTATCCTTTAATATCAAGGGATTATTACTATCTTAAATACATTTTTATTTTTAGATAATTATATATTTTTATCATATAATTAAAAAAATATTTTATAAAAAACAAATTATTACACTAAATAGAGTTTGTAACATGGTTTATTTGGGAATTGAAATTGATTTAATATGTTACTGTTTTAATATTTTTTATTAAAAGTTAAGTTATATTTTTATTAATTATCAAAGTTGTATTTTAATTTATAAAATCAATCAATTTAATAACCAATCCATTAAATTAAGTTTAGTAATATTTTAAAAAAATTCTCTATATTTTTAATATTTAAAATATTTTATTTTAAAGAAAATTATCCAATCCACTTTAAAATGTTGCCCAATGAACGAGTCATTTCTATTAAATGATAGCACCTAAAATCAATGGCGATGGGCGCTGTTATGAATATGGCCCCCATGAATATATTGCTAGCATTATAAATATGGTCACTTCCTCTCCATAAACATGCATCATTTTTATTTTATTTTTATTTTATTTTATGATATGGGAAGAAGCATCAAACTTTGTGTAAGAACAAACATCAATTTCATGGAAATCAACCTCAATGCTTCATATAAAAAAACAAAAGATTTTACCTTTTCCCTAAAGGATACTCCCAAATATGGTCCCACTGAAGGGGGAGACCTATAATGGCTCCATATTCCACATCTCATAAGAACTAGAAATAATTGTAGCAAGTAGAAAAGTCCTCTTCTCAAGAATAATTGACTTCGGACACAAACAGGTGCATGATTGACAGGGTAGGACTTAAAGCGTTACAGCTTTTATCATCACTAATTTCTCTGATTGAGCTGAAAACGTTTATCGAGCTATTTTAGCATTTCATCTCAGGAAAATTCTTTAGCAAAAAATATAAATATACAAGGTTTTTTAAATGTATTTTTTTAAAATACCATTTTCTTAGTCTCTATATACTAATTTTTCAAAAAAAAAAGTGTAAAGAAAGGAAAATAAAAAATAAAAAACAAATTACAAAAAATAAAAATAAGAACAACAAGAATGAAATAAATAGAAAGTAATAAATATTGAAAGTGTATTAAAATATAATATTTAAGAAAATTATAAAGAATTAAAGATAAAAAATAATAAAAAATCAAATATCAATAAAAAAAATTATAAGAAAATCTTGTTTTGTTAAAAAACAAGAAAAACATAAAATTTTCATCTATGCATTTAAAAAAAAACAGAGACTACAGTAAAATACCATTTCTATCTAAGAGTAACTTGTAATTCACTAGAAATATCCCGTTGGACATAGCCTAGAGGGCAGCGAGTAGAAAAGGGACATCTCATAGGTTATTTATATTTCTAGTAGACAAACGAGGAGGAGGAGGAGGAGGTTTGCATTGAAAACAGCCAAGCCCATGAAACCTCTCCATCTCTCTCATCTGTTGTCAACTTATGATAATTGTTGCCGTCTTGTCTGTCAGAAACTCCCGCCGTACGCTTCCTTTGATGCCTCAGTTTCCACCTCAATTTATTTCTCCAATGGTATCCATTAATTGCCAAGTAAGTGAGGCACATTACTTTGTCGTGAATTCGTGATAAAGAATTTCTAGTGGCCTTATGCATCTAATTTAGCTATCTCACTAGATCATAGGCCGTGCTATGCCGAGGATTGTTGGTTTAAATTTTTCTTTAATATAATTTTTTTAAAAAATATTATTAATGATTTTTAAATCAAACAAATTTATAATTATGTAAGGATGGAACCTTAATATAACTTGATTGATTTTATTTGTTAAAAAATAACTCATAATAATATAATTTGATTAAAAAAATTTCAAAATTAACTTTTTAATATTAAAATAATAATATAATTAATTAGATTTAAATCAACCCGAGTTAACATATCAAATATATGATTTATATTATGAGACTACAGTATTCTTATAGAAAAGAAATTAAAATAAAGTATGAATCATAATTCACAATTAACTCCATATTAAAATGATAAAATTTAAAAAAAAGTAAAAAATATCTAAAAAATAACAAGTTAACCTTTTAAAATTGTGACTTGAGTCACAAAACTAAAATAATCATATGAAAAGTAAATCAAAGTAAATTATAAATTACAATCTCTAATCAGCCTAATATTTAAGGATAAAAAAAAATCACCTGAGTCGATTCGCTAAGCTTATGACCCTAGTCATTAGACTAAGATAACCTCATAAAAATTATCTAATTTAACTCAAAAGTTAACTTATTAATTCCATGACTTTAGTCTTAAGACTGAATAACTCTATAGAGAAAAAAAACATAAAAAATAATCTAAGTCAATTTGTTAAACTTATAATCCGAGTCATTAGACTGAGATAATCTCATAAAAAAATAACCTAATTTAACCTATGTTAACCTGTCAAATCTATAAATTTGGTTATCAGACTAAGATAACTTCATAGAGAACAAATCAAAATAAATTTTAAAACTTAATTTTCAATCATCTTCATTAGACTTAATATTGAACGATGAAATTTATAAAAATTCTAATTACAAAATGATACATAAAGTGAGTCAAGTTAACCTAAATTAACTCGTTAAGTATTATTAATAGGTCATGAGGTTGTGATAACATAATAAAAAGCAAAATGAAACAAATCATGAAGTTTAATTCTCAATCAAATATAATATTAAATGATGAAATTGAAGAAAAAAGTCAATTAAAAAATGAAAAATAACTTAGTTAATTGGGTTAATCCGTCAAACTTACAACCTAGATCACGAGATGGGAAAAACCCAATAAAAAATAAACCCAATATTGAAAGACCTATGACCCGGATAATAAAACTAAGATAATTTCTTTTAAAAAAAATAACAACATGACTTAACAAGTTAAAATGCTAAAACTTGCAACCTTTATTATAAGACCAAGATATTTTTATAAAAAATAAATAATAAAAAATTATTATTAAGTTTAATTCTTAACGAATCTAACGGTGAATGATAAAATAAAAAAATTACACAAAAAAACTTAAATTGATTCAAGTTTAATTCTATCATGAAACTAAATTAGCATAATAATAAATAAACAAAAACAAATCATAAAATAACATATTAATAACTAACCTCAGCTAAGAAAAGATCATTCCAGCAATTTCTTCATGGTTTCCTAAAACGCACTAAATGCTCCCTTGAGTAGAAAGAAATTGCAGGAGATAACAGAATGATGCATTGCTTACTCATGTTTTCCCATTAGATTGTTATATATTTTACCTTATTTTGAAAACATTTATTTTATTAAACATGAGCCAAGAAATTTATTACAACATGTGAATGCTTGAGGACATTGTCCCTGAAAGTTAACGGTAGTTATCTAAGGGAGAGAGAGAACATTTTTATTAGCTTGCAGGGAAAAAGAGAAAGTTAACGAGAAAGTCAACGACAACAATGGATGGCCGAGAGCAGCACCTACCAGGCCCATCGAAAGCGTAGGCCCAACTAGATGTTGGCAACGAAGCCTGTTGAGAGCTGGATTGGGATTTGCTCTACATATTTCTATTTGTGACCATCAGGCCTTGTGATTGTTTTTTTTTTTTTTTAAAAATCATCAGGTGGGCCGGAAGAGTCATGGCCCAATCCATATATCAATCAAAACTAATCAATCAAGCTGCTACCCTTACATGTTTCTATTTCAATCGATGAGTGGTATTTATTCAATTATTCAAAAAATTATGAAAATAAATTGGCTTATGTGTATAAATCATTATGTAAAAGTTCATTATGATACATGAAGATCAAATTATTTTCCTAACATAATCTAAAAAGAAAATGCTAATTTGACATGGAAAGATTTCTCATACAATAAGAATTGAAGAACACCCATTAAATAAAGAAAGAACAGTATTGTCATAACATAATTTCTAACCCCTCTCAAATATCCCAGAAAAAAATTCCAATCAAGAAAAAAAAAGTGAAAAATATATTTAAAAAGAAACAAAAAGGGAGGGAATTAAAAATATTTTGAAAAAAATAAAATCAGAAGATGAAATTAAAAGGAAATATTAAGAAGGGTTGAAATGGACTAATTGGAAAAGACAGAGAAGCTGAGGGACATTTTTACTACAATCATGTGTGAAATTAAGGAAAAATTGGAAAAGGCGCAGACTACTCTTAGTGAAATTAAGGTTGAAATTAAAAGAAATATAGATAAAAGTGCTGAGATTTGCCAAAAAAAAAAAAACAATTAAAGATCCAAGAACCAATCTTGAAAATAAGCCAAACTTAAATGACATTGTTTGGAATTTAAAAAACAAAAACAAAAGGAAGAAGGGTAAATAAAATGGTGAGTTATTAATTTTTATTAAAAAAAAAGCCAAAATAATATTGTTTTGATGCATGGCTCCAATAACGCTTTCTTCTTCCTCATGGCTTTTGTGCATCTTTGTTTGTTTTCCTTCTTCTCATAGTTATGGCCTCTCGTTTATCTCTCTCGCTCCTCCCATTTAGCCTAAGAAACACACCACTCTCCTCACACGCATGTTTGCTACATGCTCAGCCCAAGAAATTCAGCTTCAACCCTCTACATCACTGCAAAAACTTACGTGAAAGGGGAAAATCAAGCATATCAGCCAAAGAGTAAAACTATGATGGAAGTTGAAGATTAATCTAAATGGACCAATGACCATGATCATACCACAAATAGGGTTCCAAAACCTTTGTCCTTACTTGTAAATAAAAAGGCAAAGCAAAATATAAAAATTCCCAAGTTAGAGATAAAAAAAATCTTAAAAAAAATAGAAAATTAGCACATTTAAATTAACTCAATACATGTCAAATATATTAACATGATTCATTCTTCATGTCAATAGTTAAAACGATCTCATATCTTTTAGCTAGTATCGATAATGTTTGATTATAAAATATGAGTAGATTTCAGATAATACTAGAATGGTGACTCACGCTACATTGCAAGTTAAATCTATTTTTTATATATATATAATAAATAAAGATGTTTAGACAATAATAAAGTCAGTTCAAGTTAATTTAACCACATGTAACTCAACTTATAAGATCATGATAATTTTATTAAAAAAAAACTACAAAGTTTAAAATCCAATAATCTAAAAGAATAAAATTAAAAAAAAATCTTGACAAAGTAAAAAAAGAAGAAGATACATTGAAAAAAAATACATAAGTGAAGTTCAGTTAACTTTACAAACCTACCAAATGTGATATGAAATTAAAATTTAAAAATAAAAATTAAAACAAATCCTAAAAAAAAAACTAAAAAACAGATAAAAAAAAAACAAGAGAACATGTGTTAACTTGACCACCTATGAGATTGAGATTAGCTTGCAAAAGATAATTATTAAAAAAATTCTAAATCATAAAAAAATTAAAATTAAAACAAGATGGAATAAACCTTGCACACACACATAAAAAAAACAATTAAAAGAAACTAAATAGAGATTAAATTAAAAAAAATAAAGAGAAAGGACTAAAAACAAAAATAAATAAGAATCAAAATTGGAAAGAAAATAAAATAAAATAAGATTTGAAAGGATAAAATAAAAAAATTAATGTAAAAAATAAAAAATAAGGATCAAATTATATATAAAAATTAAATGAAATTAAACAATAAAGGATGAAATTAAAAAAAATTAAAATGTTTAAATATAAAAATAAAAATAAAATTTAAAACAAATACAAAATTAAAAACACAGCTGAGTTTTTAAAAGCCAAGCATGAATATCAAGATCTATAAAAGAAAAGAGAAGGTAAGGAGAAAAAAACTTCATAACCATCGCTATCTTGACTGCATGTGTCATTAAAAAAACAACTCTACTTGCAAGGTCAATTCTTTTAAGCCTTGAGGGGTACTGATATTATTTTACTGTGCAAATAAATTGGAAGAGACACAAAATCCCCTGCATGAAAGCCAATTGTTTTTAGCTTGCAAGAGCAACCAATTTTTTTACTGTTCTTTAAAAAAATTGAATGATTAAATTGTCCCCATCAATTAATAAATGATATTTGGATTCTCTGACAAAGATGGCTTTACCCTTGCTGCAATTATTAAGTGGAATGACGAACTATACATCATCTAAATCCATGGAATCTCTCCTCACAGTGCACAGAAAATAGCTTTGCCCCCTTCTTTTTTTAACGTGACAATTAAAGAAACTTGAAAAAAAAACAAGACATAACGTACTGTTTTCTCTTCTTTGTTTTTCAATTTGCAAAACTGTCAAGATTTGGCCTAAAACCAGACGAACAAAAAAAAAAAAGTATGATCGAAACCCTTATGCATTTTGCCTAAATGGGGTCAAAACAATCACTGCAGCTTTCCCCACTCAACAGAGAGTTAGGGCGAGACTGTGAACCGAGAAGAAAAAACCAGAAAATTCCAAAACATAAATATATAGTGACATTTCTCTACCACCGTATCTATCCACACCTGTCGCCCTGTCGTGCAATAATCAGAGTAATTGTGTTTAGCGACATTATCATTTTTTATCTTTAAAAGACAAATATTCTTAATAATCGAATCAAATTGGTAGCGCAACAGCAGAACGTGGCAAGACTATTCTGGGCCTTTGTTTTCAAACGATGGGAGTGATTGAATTATGATTATTCGGTCCGTGTTGTTCCTCATGTGAATCACCAACGATTTTGATTTAACTAGTTGTCAAATTCCTAATCCACTAACTTCTTATGGGTGAAAATTACATCTGGTTGTAAGAACATAGAAAAAACCAGTTAAGATCATCACTGGTTCATGATGCAAATGTATGGATAAATGATGTTCCCAGCTGTGTAATAATTGTTAGATAGAGCATCCATCTGCCATGAGGAGTAGAATTGAAAGGTCATGAGGCGATAAAACTCTTGAATACAAAAGGTACTGTGGAAGATCCAAGTGGGCAAGAAAATTGAAGCAACAGGGCTATGAACTGTGTTGTCTTGGGGTCTTCCCGGATTCCAAAAACGTAACGAGAGGTACGAATTGGATTACCTTCTGCAACCATTTAAAAAACTTGAAGACTTAGCCCTCGTGTCCTCTAGGTCTTAGCCTCCAACAACTAGCTTTTAATCTCCGGCCTGAGCCTAAATTCGTAGGCTTTCGTTCCAGGCTGCAGGTCACAAATGCCACTGTTCATTGGGCACGTGAAAGGATTATAAAGTGATTTATATTTTATAGTAAAGCTCTGTGATAGGGTTTGGCATGACTCCACGTAAAAGGTTCAATCATGTAGCATGGATACTTTGATTTTTGGCAAGTAAGCTTAGAGCTAGGGCCCGGCTAGTTATAAAGTAGTATAAATAATGCATCAGCAATGTTTGCTGCTCAAATTATCACATCAGAAGGCATCATCGTGCATGAACACAGTCAAATAAGTTAATAAAAAAACAAAAAAACTTTTCTAGTTATTGTTAGAACCGCCTAGCTTTATGCCAGAGTTGCAGATTCTCAAAACCTATTTTTATTAAATTATAATCGGAATAAACGTATACTAATAATTTAGATTATAGATAAGAATATGTTTTCTTAAGTTTAAATTTCATTTCTTAATTATAAATGCATTTTATTTTTATTTTTATGATAAAAAAACACGTGGTAGTGATTTTCAACCTACTTGTATGAAGTCCTGCACCCAGAGACTCAATGGACTGTAATGTAAGATAACGATGCCTCAATATTCTCTTTGATACTTGAAGTTTTTATTTTTTTCAATTTGATCTGAATTTTATATTTTTACGATTGAGTCCTAAAATTTTATTTTTATCAAGTTAGAGAAAGTCATTGAAGAAAAAAAAAAGCTAAAGATTTTAGCCAATCATATTCTACCCAAAAAAATCAATTTGGATGTTGATGTGTTGGTCTCAAAGAAGAGAGTTTAATGGTTGTTATTTTATACTTTTAACATGATTAAAAAAAATATAGATCAAGATTTATAATAATTTTTTTATTTTAGGATAATTGTTTTGGGTTAAAATAGAGTTATCTAGATTCTTAAGATATTTTTAAATATTTTCAAGTAAAAAAAATTAAGATATTGTTAAGTATTTTCAAATAAAAATAAATTTTAAGGGATTAAAAAATAAAGACAAGAAAATGAATTAGTTAACAACACCTTGTCTTTTTTAACAAATAATGTGTTGTTGATATACACATACCTTTTTAAAAAACAAAAAAACAAAACAAAACCAAGTTTGTAGGCTTAGCTTTCCAAGCCCACACTTACCTAGTATTTTTTTAAATGAATATTCATTTTTTTCTATTTTAATTTATTTTCAAAAAAATTATAATAAAAATCTCTCTAAATAAAATAAATAAAATGATAACAAAAAAATGATTATATTATAGTTTCCAAATAATCTTATAATTTTTTATAATGATATTAACAATTAATTTATTAATAATTATAAATAAAAATTGATTTTTTTTATTTCTTATGCAGTCACATAAAAATAATTGAGACATTATTTTTAGTTTTTTGGTTGAGAATTATTTACATATCAAGATAAGATTTTGTACAAAGAACTAGACTTTTGATATAAAAAAAAGCGCATTGTTGATCAAATTTTTATTTTAAAAAGTGAATAACATAAAGAGAGTTTTATAGAAAGGAATACATTATTTCTCCTTAATTTAATTAATTTTAATTATTGCATATTGCTATTAGTTTCATTAAAAAAATAGAAAAAAAAAAACAAAAATATTTCATCCCTGTTTATCAATAAAAATTATGAGGAAAAATTCTCATTTATAATTTCCGATGAAAATGACAACAAAATAAAAAAATGGTGGTATTAATTATTATTTTAAAAAGTGTGAATAACATAAAGAGAGTTTTATAGAAAGGAATGCATTATTTCTCCTAAATTTATTTAATTTTAATTATTAGGTATTGCTATTAGTTTTATTACAAAAAAAATATTAGAAAAAAAAAACAATGAAAATATTTCATGACTGTTTATCTATGAAAATTGTGAGATGATTCATTTTCATTTTCTATATTGCAATGGTCTTAATATTTCTTCTTCTTTTTTAATTTTTTATGGGTTTTTTTGTTTTTTTTTGTTTTGGTGATTTGTGTAAGCTTTGCTGATCAGCAAACTGTTTATTATCCAAACTTCAGGCTTGTGATTGTTGGTGATGGTGGTATAATCTGTCTCTGGGAGCTCCTAATGCATAAATGAAGATGTTTCTTGTGCTAGGATTTGTGTGTTGAATGACTTGGTAATTTATTTATGCTATAGCAGAGATGATTGTGTCGATATCCTTTTTCTTAACTACTTTCCTTCTAATCTTTTTACTCACTGCTTCAATTTGCATTTTTCTCTTTATCTATGCTGTGGTATACTTTTGAAAAAAAATTGTTTTATCAGAAGTATTATTATCACATTTCGCATTTAATTTCTGAATGATATCCAGCTTCCAAGTTGCTTGATGTGAAATTTCAATTATAGCTGAAATTCAGGAGCGGAATTGGGGCAACGCGGAGACTTTTCATATGGATACTGCACAAGCAATGTGGTATCTTGTCATATGGATTGGCGCCAATTGTTCATCAATGACTGATTATTAAAATTATGATTGTTTTGATTGCAAAAACTAATTTTCAAGCATCATGCATGCATGTTGATGATCATCTTCTTGAAATTTTGATATTGTACTAGGATTTGTTTCGCTTCTTTTGAACTGTTGTTTTCTTACCAGCATGTCAACAAGAACAGGTGAACAGAAACATTATGTTTTTTTATCCAGATTGAGTTCCTGAGTTTTGTATATCATTCTTTTGTACATAATATTGAACAAAAAAAAGTTCTAGAAGTATAATTTCTCAGTGCTTTTGTTTATAAACAGTTTTCAAGATTGGTTGGGACTCACTAATATGTGGGATTGGGAGAGAAGAGATTGTTTGCCATCAAACAATTTAAAATTTTGTACAGAACATGGAATCTACCCAGCTATTAGCTTTATTGCAAGTGTTACCTGTATACATATTATTCTTTTGTGTTGATTTTCTCTTGTGCTGATGGTGAGATGTTAATCTAAAAGATGAAGAATTTTTTAATATTATTTACATTAAAAAAAACATGATGTAGATAAAAAGAAAAAAAAAAGATATATCTATGTCAAATTAAAAAAAAATACATAAATAAAAAGACATGATTTCAACTGGATAAATACATTTTTATTTATAATTTAAATCATTGATAGTTTTCAAAGTAATAATTTTAATAGTTATAAAATTAAGTAAAAATAGGTTTTTGAGAATGATTATGTGGCATCATGCGAGAGAAAAGAAACTAGTATTTGCTATTCGGGTTTTTTTTTATCTTAATTGAATCTCTTGAAAGGGTAGATCATGAATCTCAAATCTCTTGGAAGAGGAGTAGATGAATGTCAGCTGAGGTATAATTCATTAGTTATCGTTAGTCATCATCTAACTTTAATGATCTTCAATTTCTGACTTAAGCTGTAAATTTTGATCAGCCATGCCTGCAAAATGCATGGGATTTGCAGGAAGCCTGCACTTGAACCAAATCATTACAACATAAAGACTAATATTGGTTGGCAAAGAGGGAGGTGAATGGCACTCACGACGGGCATGATAGATTTCATACAAGGATGTTCGGGAGAAAAAAAAGGAAAAAGGAAATTACAGCATACAATGTTAACCTTCTTCAAACTGGTGATAACGACGCATGTCCATGACCCCTCTGTGACTCAGATCATGGCGGGAAAAGAAGAGAGGAGGCATTGGAAACAGAAAACTGGGTTGTAAATCAGAGATGTGGGGATGGAACTGACAAAATTGCTAATGGCAGCAGATAATTTTCATGAAATAGAACACTACCATCCAGATAACATGATGGGACTCAAGTTGCTCACATGCCACCACACTGTACCACCAATATACATTGAGATGGGTAGATATGTTCTGAGGAAATTTTGATTGACGATAAGGAGGTTCAGGAATATTTGCCGAGCGTCACCTCGCCACTTCCATGGCTGCACATTAATTTTAATCTTTGTTAATTAATTTGAAGTTTTTAGGGTATTTTTCTTTATCCATTCATTCGCCCCAGATCCCAGAAGAAGTCCAATGCAAAAGCACCGGATTACGAAGTTGTGAAGGGAGATTCGAAACTCAATGTGAAGGATATTCATCACCTTCAAGAAAAACCAAACCATTGAAGTGATGGTTACTTGTAAATTATATTAGATTTGAGTAAAAAAACCTGCGAGAAAAAGTTCATACAAATATATTAGTTTAGGAATATTATGCAAAACCTAGCATAGAAATATTTTTATGTAAAATTGATTAAAAGTTTCCAGAAATAACTAGTGCGAGATACATTGCGGATTGCTAGCAACTAAAATGTAAATGTTCTTAGACTTAGCTTATATGTTTAACTAGTTCAGCATAATGAAATCGAATATGATGAACTGCAAAAGAAATTAATTTGACTTTAAATAATTGATCAAGATAATTTTTTTTTTTTAATTTTAATCACATAACTTCATCGCACTCAATTCCAAATAATTCGTCATTCTTGTATTTCCTCTTCAAGTAACAACATATATAAAAAAGGGAAAAGAGAAAAAGATTCAAATAATAATAATAATAAAACCCAAAATCTACTGCATGAATTGAAAGAGAAGCGCATGATAGAAAGGTAAAGAGATTGGAGAACAGGGAATCTCTTCAGGAGATGAGCACGTTCTTTCATTCATTGATGCCCTCGTTTCCAGCCTTTTCAGGCGCCTACTTACTCACACACACACCCAGAGAGAGAGAGAGAGAGATCTCACCGATCCAACAGCCATAGAAATTGATGGCCTAACACTAGGTGTCTCGGAAATACTCTTAATTAATTACTATCCCTCTGTGCTGATTAGTGTGACTCGTAGCATTTACAACTTTATTGTGACATAATAATATAGGCATTCATGTAGAATAGCGTTACCGTCTACCGCTCTTCCACCCTGCCTGTCACCTCGTTTGGCAACACCAAATTGGTGAGAGCTCTGGCTTCTTACATCACAGACATTTGATCTCTTCGAACAGACTGGAAATGCCTTGATAGCTTTGATGAAATGTGTGATAAGGAATGGAAGGACACCCCACGTCTTGTCCTTCATAAGGGATAAGCCCATGTAACATCTCAGCAACTGATCATTAGAATTCAAATTAAGCCTCTAATCCTTGCATTCCGGCTTCAGAAAGTCCCTTTCTGATCGGAGTTTTCTAGTTTTCATCGCACCTCGTGGATTTATGTGCATTTTTATCGTAATCATTATGCTCATAGAGATTTATTTTTAATTAGATTTACTTGAACTACAGATTTGAACTCTTTTTTTGCGTGAGTCTGCTCCGTGATAATCCTGCTTTCCAAGAGTGCTGCGGTTATTTCTGAAGTGCGTTTTTTTTTTATTTTAAAAATTTATTTTTAACATCTTATACAAACCCAAAAAAATATTTTTAAATAATATTTTTTTAAAAAAATTAATACAATTTCAAACTGTCAATCCCTCTTTTAACCATTATAACTAACAAGGATATATATATAAAAGTAATATTTGAACGAACACAATTATAGTACGGAATTCACCCCAAAAATCCCTCATGTGTAACAAAAGGAGAACATGGTGGTTAGACATGCTTTAAAGTATAAACTAGAAACAAGTGGACTGCTTGTTGCTTTCATGTTGTCACAGACCAAAACACCATTGGACAAAAATTGGTTGGCCTTAGAAGACTGGTCAAACACTACATCATTATAAGAGACGATAAGAAATGAATACAATACTAAGAACAACTAGCCTATTGATCCCCATTTCGCCATATCTTGGATAAATTTTCTGAAATATAAAAAACATGTTTAAAATATAAAAAAAAATTTACTAGATAAATTTTGAAATCTTGTAATTTAACTTTTTATCTAATTTGAATTTCAACCTAAATTTTATGGGAGTTAAATCAAATTAAATTAATTAATTTTATTTATAAAAATCAATTCAGTATTGATAACAAGTAGAAAAACATGGTTTTGCTTTTAATAAAATTTCAAGATGATAATTTTTTTCATAAAAATTATTAAGACAGCAACATATTAGATGAATTTTAGTCCCCAAGCAAATCTTATAGGAAACAAATAAAAAATTAGTAAACTTATTTCTCAATCAATCAAATATTAAATGATAAAATTGAATATAAAATTCAACTGTAAAAATAAATAAAACAAACTCATGTTAATCTATTAAATATGAGTCATAAGATCAAAATAATAACATAGAAAGCAAATCAAAGCAAATTATAAAACTTAATTCTCAATCATCTTAATATCAAAAAGTAAAATTAAAAAAATAAATCAATTAGAAAGGGAACACAACTAACCACCTGAATCAACTCTAATTAATTGATTAAACTTGTAACTCAGGTCAAGAGTTTGTGATAATTTTATAAAATACAAATCAAAACAAATTATAATCTTTAATTCTCAATCAATCTAATATTAAATAATAAAATTTAAAAAAAAATAAATTAAGAAAGACAAAAGAATCCTTAGTCAAGAACCCTAAACCATGACTTAAATTATAATAACCCTTATATATAAATTATGATTCTCAATCAAAACAATTTTGAAGAATTAAATTAAAAAAAGGTAAAGTGATAAAAAAATAATTTGAGTTAATTGGGTTAATTTATTAAATTTTAATTAAAAATTATAATCACTCTATAAAAAATAAATAAATAAATAAAAAATATAACGTTCAATGCCCAATTAATTTAACATTAAAGGATGAATTTATAAAAATAAATAAAAAATAATTTAAATTAACTTGATTAATCTGTAAAATTTATAATTTAAATAATAAAATTAATATAAAAAATAAAATAAATTATAAAATTTTATATTTAATAAACGAGGATGAAAGGAAGTTAAAAAAAATTCTTAGAAAAAAAAAAAGGAGTCCTGGAAAAATCCTCGTTGCATTTGTTCATGTACGTGTAATGAAAAGGAAGAATAAAAAGACAATCCCGTTTAATTTTAACTTAATTATTGGAGGGCATCGTGGCGTCCTCGTAAAAACATAAAATAAAAGAAGTACCTGTATTGGACAAAGCAAGGAGCAGCAGAGTCTTGTTAATTGTTATCTTGGCAGAATGGGACATGGTGATGGGCCCACTGGACAACGACAACGTGAAATCTGGTAAAACCACAGATGCCCCCTTTTTTTATATGTTTTCTCCGTCCCTCTCACCACCATACGAATTGAGCACATGGGACTCCGTCGTTCTAAAAATCAGGCAAATCTTGGAGGCTACTCCGAATACTACCATGAGTGCCTGTTGCCTGCCCCCTCCGCTGCCTGCCTCTACGGGTTTTCTCTCTTAATACCCTCTCGGAAACATTATAGCCGTATATATTCCCCACCTCCTCCCAAATCTTACCTCCAGATTGGATCTTAATGCAATCCCGGCTACCACATGCCTTGTTCCTCGACTACTAGTTAGCTCGAACCGGAAAATTGGTCTGGATTTCTAGTTGGATTGCTTTTTTAAAAGAATTAAATTTAGATTTTATTAACATGTTTTCCACGAGATATGGATTTAGAATTTAATACATGTTAGATGTTATTTTTAAAAATATTAAGATGGTGATAAGTTGGACAATCTTATTTTTTTAATTTTTTCAAGTATTAAGATTATTGTATATTAAATTGATTTGGATTAATTTTTTAAACTTGCAATCTAAATTTGAGAACCATTAAAAATAAATTATGTAGCTAAATTTATAATTAAATGAATATTAAAAAATTAAATTAAATTAAATTAATTAAATCTAAATTAACTTATTAAATCCATGAATTAAATCATACACTTTATTATATTCAATAATTTTTTTTATAAATTAATTTTTATTTAATGATATAAAAATAAAGATAAACTCTTGTAAAATTAAATACCAACCAAATAAGCAGATATTTATACCAGTGATAATATTATCAAATAAAATTAAAACATATTGCAAGTAACAATTTAAAATCAATAAAAGGTTATAACATAAAAATAAAAAATAAATTTTATAACATAATCAATAAAAATTTAATAGTGAATGACATAATTTTTTTAAAAAAAAATATTAAAGAAAAATGTTGGGCTGGCCAGTCTTGATGGCCTAGCATGCTATGATTTTTTTTTTAAAAAAAAAAAAATAGGTGTACCGGCCAGCCAACCCAGGCTTCTACGTCTAGATTTTATTTATTTTTTATTAAACCAGATGAAAATCATGCCACTCATCCTTTTTGGCTTACAAAAAGTGTAGATGAGGCGTTTTCTGCAATATAAAATCTAAACACAATTAAGGGTACTCGAAGATTCAAGGGAGGTGATTTTTGGACCTTAAAAATCCATTTTATATTATTTCTTATCCTAAAACATTTGAAAAACCACCAACCTAAATAAACTCTGCTTCAAATTACCAAAAAATCAGTTAAAAAACTAAGAATAAACTAGAATAAAAAAATATAAAACCCACATCTACTTTCTCCAAAAACATCAAGGCCAAAGAACAACTCACATAAAAACACACAAGGTAATGTGATGAGAAAAAAAAAATTGAGTAAATTATTAGGAATTTTATTTGGAATTAAGTTAAATAAATCCCTGTTACATCAGTTTATTTCTCATCTTTTTATTAACTATTATCGAATATTAAATCTTATTTTTTTGACTATTTAATATTCATAAATTTATTTATTAACTTAATTACATGAGATATGTTTTAACCTCCTAACTAAACATCCCGCTTTTAAAAATAGTGATGGTTAGAATTATGTTATTTTTTAGATATCTTTTTAATCTATATTATTTTTCTAAAATTTTTAACAAATAAATTATGATAGAACAGTAAAATCCCGTGCATGACACCCCAATTAGGCAGAGAGGCTTTGGGATCAGACTGCCGTGAACAGATTAATCAGCAGAGCTGGCGCCCGGTTTGAATCTTCGCATCATTCCCCAAACTCTCCCACAAAACAACAAACGACTGAAATATATTAAAAAATATTTCTCGGACAGAGACAGATTAGATAAGCTTGAAAAATCTCCGAAGCCCAGAAGGGGATTCAAGAAGTCTCTCACTTGCCCTAGAGAGAGTGCATTTCAAACGCACAATTCCCAATTCCAAGTCCCATCCCTCAAATGTCTCTGAAAAGAAACATCTGCAGAGACAGTCATAGATTCCATATCTTTCAATCAGGAAAACGAAGAGCCCACAGTATTCGACACAGGGTAGATAGACGGCTGGAGCAATATTTGATCGGATCAAAATAACAGGGCCACCCCCCATTCGATTTGTGGTTTCATGGGGGGTATTGACATCTTGCCGAATCAGGAGACAACGGAGAGGGAAGAACAAAAAAGATCGAGAAAATAGACCTTCAACAAGGCTCAACACATAAATTGATTTGGTTCTGCATTTTGAGCATCTGGGTTGGTTAGCTTTACCTCAATAGAACAAGAGCAGCTACACTTTCGATACTTTCTACGAACAAACATTAACAAGAAACAACAATAACAGAAGCAAATGAAACCCCTTCCCTCGCATGTACAAAACACCTAAAGCATCAATGTCATGTGGTATTTTTTTTTTCTTAAAACAAAACCCATAATAACATAAATTCAAAAAAAAAAAAAGAAACTAAAATGTTGTTGTTACCCTTCTCTCTATGCCTCTCTTCTCTTCTCTGTTAACCTCTCAGACCTGTACTTGTTGCTGCTGCTAGTAATATTCTGCTGCTGCTGCTGTTGATACCCCTTGCTAAAGCCATCTCTTTTTTGCGGTGAAGAAGAAAACAACTGACCGAACCCAAAACCTGACCTTGAACTCCCTCTAAGAGAACAAACAGGAACGTTAAGAACTGGAGTCACTCTAACATTAGCCGAATAAGATCTCTCCATTCCTCTATGTTTAAATCTTGGCCCTCCATTAAAACTACTTGGACTACTTGAACTTCTTTCCAAGCTTTGAAATACTATTTTCCCTGATGAATTCATTCTTGGGCTATCCACTGAAACCCCACTACTTATTGAAACCTCACTCGACTCCCCTGCTGCCCTCCGCATTGGGCTCCTCCCTACCCTTGTGTTTGAAGAGGTTCCGCTATTGTTGTTTCCATTCTCTGATAATGGCTTCACCATTCTCATTCTTGGTGGGTTTTGGTTTTGATTTCGGTTGAGAATGAATGGATTCGGACCTGGGTTTTGCATTAAGTTGAGGTTGGTGCTTGGTTTATCAGAGTCGAGGGATAATCTTGGGAGATCTTCGTGCTCATGGGATGAGGATGAAGATGACAGCGATAAGCGAGAAGAAATGGAGAGCGATTCGCAATCCAAATCTCTTAGCAGTGGGAGACTCAATGAATGGTCTAATAAGGTGTAGGAGCTTGAGGACGATGTGTTGCAATTGCAGGTTTTTGAGTTCCTGTGCAATAAATGTTTAAGGGACTTGGGATTCGACGAGGACGAAGAAAACAATGCCGTCCTGGTTGATGGTTTTTGAGTTTCAGGCTTAGGGTTTTGGTGCAATTTCTTTAAACCCAGAAGCTCCTTCCACCGGCTCGAACATCTGGGAGCTTTGGGGGAAAACAAGTACGGATCGGTCCCAGAAATCTCCATTTCCAATCTCCGGCAAGACTTCACCGGTTCCCTCCCGGGATCCGGCAGCCTCACAGCCTCAGTCAAATCGTTGACCGAGGTAGAAGTAGATGGTGGCAAAGATGGTTTGGCGTTACCAGTATTGATTTGTAATGGCATTAATTTCCCATCAGAAAACAGCTCATCTGCAGGAAGCATGGTGAAGGAGTTGTCTAATCGGAACTCAAAGTCAACAGAATCCATGATCTCCGGTGGATCTAGTTGCTGTATATGAGGTGGGGGTAGAGGAGCTGAGGAGGCTGCAGCAGCTGCTGCCGCTGCTGCTGATGATTTGGCTGAGGTGGTTTTAGAGGTGGTTGTGTTATTACTATCCTCTTCACGGCTAAAAGAGATTCTCGGGCTTAACCAGCCATAAGATTGGTAAGTTTTGGGTGGGAAATTTTCAGGGGACATGCCCATGTTGTTAACACAAGCTGAGGCCATGTTGTAGTAAATCTTAAAAAGACACCCTTTTCCTGTGTGTTTTCTCGGATGTGTTACATTTAAAGGAAAGGAAAGGTAAGTTGGGTTTTGTGAGTTGATTGAGATCTAGGGGTAGAGTTAGAGAGAGAGAGAGGTTTTGCTGGGGAAGAAAGGAGGTAGTTTTTAGGGTTTGGAAGTGGGAAGCGGTGCGAGTTTGTTTACTACTTAAAAGTTGAGTCCCATCTCCCAAGAGCAAGGGGACGTGTGTTCTTGGGTGTTGGCCGTTGGGTCTTTCTTTGTTTCTGTGAGCACCCTCTGCCTTGCTGTGATCACATGAAAGAGATAAATTATTATCCAGCAGTGATTGTTTCAGAAAACTACATGTATAATTTTTATTTTTATATATATATTCTCTTATAACTTAATTTTCTTCATTCACTTCACCTTTTTTTTCTTTTTCTTTTTTTTATTTTAAAAATATAAAAGGTTAAAAAAAAACAAGTAGATGGTGTAGAAAGATCGACAAAAAAAGCATTTTTTAAACAAAATATTATTAAATCAAACATCCAGTCAAAATACTATTTAATTGTTTTTATGCTCCATGGATTAATTAATCTCCTCTCGAAAATAGCAAGAAAAAAATTATAATTAACTCATTTATTTAGAGTGTATTTATTTTTGAAGTAATTTTTATAATTCTGATTTTAAAAATAATTTTTTTAAAAAATATAATTAGATATAATTAGTTGAATTTAGTTACATGTTTGATAAGAATTATAATTGAGGTTTATATATAATAAAAAACATGTATAAAATATTTGATTATGATTGTGTTTTTAAAATTGCTTTTCATTTAGAAATATATTAGAATATTTTTTTATTTTTTAAAAATTATTTTTTATATCAGCACATTAAAATGATCTGAAAATATAAAAAAATAAAAAATATTTTAAAAATACCTTTGAAACACAAAAATAAACAGAATTTTATGAAACTTAATTAAAAATATATTAAAACTATTTCACAAAAATTAGATTTTAAATTTTGATGGCCTCACAATATAAAATACAATTTAATATATTACGGAACATTTAATTATATTTTTTACACGGTAAACACAAAAACTAAAGCTAAACAAGGGAGCCCTTAGTATCTGTTTATTACTTGCTTCTTACAAAAACGTTTTTATAATAATAAATTGATTATGTTGCATTGCAGACAGCACCGCCCAACGATAGAGCAAATTATTTCATGGAAAGGGCAGCACAGAATTCATACCTGTTTCCTTTGGATGTCAATACTTACATGCCATGCCATTTTTGACAAGGACTTGGGTTTGATTCCTTATTTGTTTGATTTTCTTCTTCTTCTGCAACGTGTGCTTTATATTTGTTAGGTTTTTGAAATTTGGATTTTGTTTGGAGAATCCAATTAACAGTTAAATGGGCTTTTCAAAATGCTAAGCCCATTCATTTAAATGACCTCAAAAAATGATGTGAAAAACAAAACAAGACCCAAACATACTAAGAACTTGAATGACAGCCCAATCATTTAAAAAAAAAAAAAGATTTTTAATTTTTAATTAATTTTGTATGGTATTTTAGATTGTTTTGATGCCAAAATTGAATTTAAAAAATAAAACGGACGACAGCTCAAACTAAAGTCTTAGGACAGTTCAATGAAATAAAGAACTTTTTTTTTTTTCTTACCAGATAATTGTCGAGGAATGGAAGCTAATTTAATTTGCCCATGACTCTAGATATTTAGGCAAACGAAGCCCCCGAAGAAGAGAGCGTCGTGTAAACAAAAACAAGAAAGGAATTAAGATTTTAAAATATAAAAATTCAAAATCCCTAATCCTACAATAATTTTCTTCATGGAAAACAGCTCCCACTTCTTCTTATTTTGTTCTCATGTTTTCTCAATTCTTGAAATCCCATGTAATAATACAATTGGAGAAAGTTTCCATTTTGCCGTTTCTGTTTTCATTTTGTCCAATAATAAATCCTCCCCCAAAAAAGGTTAGAACACCAGCCACATTAAAGCAAGATAATGTAATATGATATAATGAACACCACCCACATTGTGTCTGTTTAATTCATTAAACATGATGAGTTATTTCCATATGGTTAGAGCAACATTCTCCAAGCAAGACAGCTTGTCATTGAGGTGGTTTTCATGCACTAGAACAAGACCTCCTTGAATACATCAGGTGGTCTTCCTCGGCCCCTTCTGAAACAGAATGCCTTCCAAAGCAATTGATTTCGTGCTTTCCTTTTTCATCCATGTTTGATTGCATGCCTTCATCACCCCCTTCCACCCATTTCTTAAGCTTTTTCAGCAACCTTTTCCTCTTTGAATACGTCTTACTACTGCTGGCCACACCTAAGCAAGGGTCCTCATGCTGATGCTGCTGCTCCAAGTCACATTCTGCAATTTCTCGACCGACTTCGAGTTCTAATTCCAAGTAGTTTTTCTTGTCCTCGATCTGTAGCTGCTGTTGTCCATGACTTCTCATCAACTCGTGCCTTAAGCATGCATTTGACCATCTTAAGTAAATAAGCTCTGTAGTTTCAGCTGCTCTGTCCTTGTGTAGTTGTTCTAGCTCATTTACAAGCCTATTATAATCTTCCATTCCTATTCCTTCTGCTTCAATCTGCAGATTGAGAGAACTGAAAAATCTGAGACGACGACAACCAAGAAAAATCAGCAAAAGACACATACTTCTACATCAAATTTCAGTATAATCCAATGGCATTCATATAGTAATCAGTCACATAATTCGTAGAAATCTAGACTATTAGTTGTTTATTAGTTCTACTTATACCAGTGTACAAGGAAAAGATAAAAATCGACCTTTGAGATCAAGGAAGCTGGACTTTCTGCTGCGTCAAGCTTCACCAGAAGATCATTCATCTCCTCCTGTAGTCGATTGACAACAGCTTCAAATTCCCTAACTTCATCATCCAATTTCTTGATAACATTCGTCCTCATCTCTAGCGCATCACAGAATCTCATTATTTCTGCTTCTAAACCATTAATCCTTGCGTTCTTTTCATCTATAACGCGTGATTGCTCTCGTGTTCTTCTCGAAAGCTTCTTTACCTTTCTTTCAAGCAACCGATTTTCCTTTTTAGAAAATTCAATCTGTTCAAGAACTCTACGATATTCCACCATGAAATTCTCAAACCCTTGTGTCTGAGCTTCTATTAATGAAATCTCCCTATCCAAGAACTTGAATCGAGCAGTTTCCAATAACAACATGTTCTTAAGCTCCTCAAGCACAGAATCCTGCTCTTTCATAACACGATAGCGAAGAAATTGCATCGCCAAGCTGTGTTCTCTCTTTTGGAGCTCTTCAATTTCTTTTTTTAGACCTAATATCTCCTCTTCGAAATGAATATGTGAAGCTACTGTAGAACTACAAACCTGGGAGCTTGTGATCATGTGCTCCTGGTCTTCATCTTTGATGGTTGAAGATGTAGACTTGTGACTATGAATGCTTGCTTCATCTATAAAATCATCGTTAGAATCAATGGTATCTAATACAGAACTTACTGTGGTTTGCAATGGAAAAGGTTTAGCTGTTGTACTTCTTCTTAGAACAATCCTGGCATAAACAAAACCAGCAACAGAAAGAACCAGAGGTATGCCAGCTTTTAGTAATAATGGCTTCATGACCTCTGTCTTTGATGATGTGCTCTCCATCTTGAACATTGTTTAGTGAGCTTGATAATCAGCACAAAATCAGTTTGTTTATAATCAAACGTGATCGCATTTTTTCAAAGCTGTGTTGAGATTCTTTACCTTTTGTGTTCATTAGCTTCCCTTTGTTTGAAGAGATGGTGGGCTGTTACTTTTTGACTACTCTATAACACCAAATGCCACTTTCATTATACTTTGCTCATGTTGTTTGGAATCAAATTCTTTTTTGGTTAAATAATCTTCTCCTCCTATAAAGAGGGTTCCCTGCCTTCAGTGCCATTCATGATGCTTCCATGGAGTCAAACAAGTCACTATATAGGCCTTAGTGCAGGCCCGTTAATTAGCCTTTACTCCAAGCTGATGCTTCTTCATTGCCTCGAGGTTTCCTTTCGTTTTTCCTTCTTTCGATCCCCATTAGCATTGACCAAAGAAAGAATAATCGTGCTGATGGGCTCGGGATTTACTCCTCCGAACTATACATAAAACACCCATAAAACATACAAGATCCAAGATCAAAACCCTAAGGCGTCATGAAACCCAGACACGTGTCATTTTCTTTTGGGCTTATGTGACCCATTTCTCCCTTGAACTGGGGGTGGGGGGGGAGGATAGCTTAATTCCTTATAAACCCTAGTTGACCCAACAAGCTCATGAAGGTCATCTCTAAAATGGACATACGATGTGGACATAGAGCTTAGCAAGACAATACACGGGCGAAAGGCATCGTCTTCGACTTCTTATCATCTCTATCCTTACATCTTCTGTGAACACAGTCCATCTTGGCTCAAAAACAAAATTGTCTGCTTACGGACTTAATCATTAGAAGGCCTCCACAATCTACAAAGAGGACTTGTTTTGTAGGTGTTCATGCAACCCAAGTCCAAAAGTTCCAATCTCTTAATTCACCGATCGGTCGGGAAAAGAACTTGATCTTGTGGGGTTTTATGTGAACCTCATCACTCACCTATTTAATTTCAAAAAAGAAAAAAGAAAATCAACCTTTTTAGTAAAAGTCAATACTTGTGATCCTGAATTTTGATTTCATGCAAGAGTTTTGCTCTTAAGCATCCTATAACTTTCCTTGTATTGGCTGTGCTGCTGGGATTTTTCGAAATATTGTCACTTTCTGGATCCTCTTTCCTTTCAGAGATCAATGGTCAGCACGACAGAACTGGTAGTTTACGTGTTGCATTAGCTAGGTCAGTTGGTGGTTTCTAAGAGCAGCCTCTCCTTTTCAGGTCAAACTGTTGTTCTTATCTTTTCTACCCAGTAAGAAATCCATGCAAAATTGTTCCATTCATGGTGCATTTAATTGTATTCTTTTTTCATTGATCCAATTGTACTGGACTTAGAATTGCAAGCTTGTTCTCTGCCTCATCAAGGAATCCAACAAGGCATCCAACTACTTTTTTCCCTCTTGTAGAGTGTAAGTCTATTGCTTGAAAGTTACTGGATGCTCCAGTCTCAGGTCTCAACACAAATGGTCTGCCTCGATCCATGCAAGCTAGCTCAAGAATGCTACCTTCAAATAAATAAAAAGCTTCAGAATATCTCATCTTAATACCGATCACTATATATTTTTTTTTCTTTAGATGTATTATTTTGTTATGGCTACAACTTTCAAAGCATTCTATTCCTGAGACATTAAGATTTAGCTGTGTTTGTCGGTTATTGTTGCTAGTTTTACTGCAGATTCAGAAGACGAGAAAGATTCCAAGCTAAGGAATAGACTTCAAAATTTGTCTACTTCACCAAAGCTTGTACCAGGATCATCAGCAGTTGGAAGCTCAGCATCCCATGAAACAATTTCCTCTTAACCAAAGCATTCGACCCTTCACTACCAACAACAATTAATAGGAGTTTATTTTTATATTAAATATGCCTTGGAGATAAACTAGACCCAGAAGATGTTTGCATATATATTAGGAATTTATTACTCTGCTTCCCTTCATCTGGAACAGTTTATCAAAGAGATTAACATAAATTTGTATCTTGATTGGGCCTATGACATGAACACAAATGACTGTTTTTACTTCCGATATGTTTTGATATTACCGTTGAATTTTTATTCTAAAAATGTTTACAAATAATAGTTTTTAACTAGCTGTGGGACTATAAAGAGATGTTAAAATACCTCAAACACCTTTTTTTTAAAAAAAAAATCAAGACTTGTGTTTTAAACTCAATTATATTAAATAAATTAATTTTATTTTAATTAGATGATAAAAAAAAAAAGCAACAACAACACGTGAATCAAATTAAAAAAAAATCATGATAACTTGAAATTCTTTTTTTAAAAAATAAAAAAATAATGTAGCTCAATAATTAAACTATTAAATAGAGAATGATAAAATTAGATTAAAAATATATCCAAGTCAACCTTGATTAGCATAATAAATATATAACCCGAGTAATAAAAGTTGAGTCAATCTAAATTAATCCATTAAATTCACAACTCAAGTCATGAGATTAGAGTACCCTATAGAAAAGAAAATGAAGAAAATCACAAAACTCATATTTTTAAATAAAAAAAAATATTGGATAATAAAAGATAAAAAGAAAATAAGTAAAAAAAACAATATCAACCAAAATTAACTTTTCAAAAATGATGTCAAGCAACATTAACTTTTCAAACTCACAACTTAGATTATTAGATTAAAAGCATTCTCTTTGAAAAAATCATGAAACTTAATTCACAATCAAATAAATATTGAAATATAAAATTAAAAAAAAAATAATTATACAAAAGGATTTAAAACAAAAAAAAAAATAAAGTTAAAATAAAAAAAAATGCCGCAACAATTCTAAAGCTATGGTTGAAGGTGCTTTTTGGCTACCACTAGCCTTTGCATGTGCTGCTTAAACACAATAGCATGATTTACTCAATGACGCATTTAACGAACATGTTAATTATTTTTTATATATATATTTATAAAAATATCAAATTATCTAAAAGACTACTTGATAATTAAAAAAAGAAAGTAACAAATAAACCCAACACAAGGTAAGGAAATTTTGATTTTACTAAAAAAATAGTAATTTTATTGTGTTGTGAGTGAAATATTATAAAAGATATGTTAAAAAAAATAAAATTAGCAGCCCTGTCAATTTTATAATGTTAAACGGACCATATAATTTTTATTTTTTTGATGAGAGCGAAGGCATTATTTTACTATTTCGATCAACGCTAAAACACACCTTGTCAAAATTATTTTCCCAAGTCCCCACACCCTTTAAATTTGCTTTACCTTGTGAATTTGTTAGCTAATTGTAGCCAACTTTATAATCCAATTAAATTTTGTTTCTTTTCCGCTCATCATTTGAATCATGTTTCCCATGCCAGTCTTCAGAACAGGAAATTTAGACGAATAGGTCACACGAGCCGTTTCCCTGCAAAGCTTAAAATCGTTGCTCGTTCGTTCTCTAATTTTTCTTGGCAACAACATTCTTCCCTGTTCCTTTTATGTTCAGACTGAAAAATCAATGCACATGAGAGAGAATTGACACCAAATTCGTGACCTGATGCGATAAGTTTACAAAATGTTCGAGGAAGTTGGACAAAGAATAGATTGCAGCACCATCAAAAATCAAAACTACAGACCCAAACCCAAACTTGGTGAGCCGAGCAACTAAGCAAAATAATATTTTCATTAACTTGTGAGATGCAGTTTTCCTTTTCTGTGCTTTCAGGCGCCTCACAAGGACTCTGGACTTGTTGAGGGTCGTATCTTTGAAGGCATTCGTTCACCACCAAAGTGGAAACCAGACGTATTCTTAGGTGTGATGGACATCTTGTTCATGACGTAGTCAAATTCATCAAGATCGACATCTTGATCAAAACTCCTTGCCATCCCTTCTTCCATGAAATCCTCTTCATTCAGAACCCCAAAATCATCAGCGATGTCTTCATCACTGCTGTCTTCATCATCATCATAGGTAGTTTTGACATGGTTCCAGTATATAAAGTTTGGCCGGATGAAACCTCTGACATGATTCCAAGGACAAACAAAATGAAACTTCTCAGCAAATTATGTTGAACAGATGACGATATCTATTTTTTATGCCAAAAATCGCTTCCATCATACCCCTGAATATTTTACTTGTCATGATTTACTTTGTTATAGTGACTTGACTTGCAAATCTGTTGAGTATTGGAAAGAACCCGGAAAAAAAAATGACTTGAAAGAAAAGTCCATGTAAGAGGTAAAATTCAAACCTGTCACATTTCTTCAGCAAACATGGGTCAAATGGGAAGAACATGTCCAGCCTCTCCAGCCCACCAAAATCCCTAGAAAGATCTGATTCCAGCAGATCTTCAAAGATGAATGCTTTGGAGATGGTGAACAGATGGGCTGCTTTAGCTTGTTTGAGAAACTCATTTACAATTGATGGCAAGCAGACCTATTAATCCAACAAAACCAATACAAGCTTAGAACCCCTAACACAAGGTTTTTTTTATCCAAAATGTAGTTGGGGGATGACGCGGTGGTTATTTTTAAGGCAACATCACTCACCTCCAATGGCCCCAATTTGTGCTTCAATATTGGCTCTATAGGCATGAGGAGGAGCTGTGATTTGAGGGTAGGAACATTCATTATTGATTTCATATGAAAGCAGAGCACATACATAATTCCCTGCAGTAAGGAAAAAAAAAACATCAATAAATCAGCTTTACAACTGCATCCACCGATAAGAATCAATCATATCTTAAATTAAGAACCACCCATTAGAATAGATTTTGTAATGACAGAAAGAAAAGGTTCAGGACTCCAACATGTGCAGTTTCAAACAACATAAACGTTGCAACAATAATGGAGCAACAAATCAGTAGTAGTTGTGGGAGCAGCAGGGCTACCAAGTAGCAATGAACTACAAAGAGATAAGCACTATAAAGTGGAAAATGTGGTGGTTCGTGTGAAGCTGCCTCAAGGCAATGGAAGCAGTTCAGTTTTCAGTGTTTTAACACCTTCACTTTTGGTAGCTGAAGCAGTAATGGTGAAGATAGACATGTAATAAAATGTCTATAGGATGGAATGTCCTCCAAGTAAAAAAAAATAAAAAAATGACTATCTATTACATGATATCATGAACCCATATTTTAAAATTAATAGAGTCCATGCTTATATTTCCTAAAAGGAAAATAGATCATATCAAAAAAATACATCAGCCATGTCAAGACAACTTTTGAACTTATTGTCAAAGCAACCATATACCTGGCATGCAGAATAAAAAACTTTATGTGCTTTTGGATTCATGTCACTATCCTGCTCTTCACAATATATCAAACACCAATCCACCAGCCTGAAACACCATAAACACAAGCAGCAGATTAAATAAATTATCTTCAATTATTTTCCTTTATATTATAGAGTTGTTGCAAAAATACCACTAACAAAGATATTGACTTGATATTTGGAGTTCAAAAATAGAATTTTAAGCATGTCTCTTAACCTTTTCAACATGTTCATGACGAAGGCAGCAGATAGAAACTTCCCACGAGCCAAATAGCTAGAAAGATAAGCTACAGCACTCATCCTGTATCAAACATGCAAATTATTCATTTAAAACTAAAAATCAGTAGACAACATGGCAATCGTGTCCCATGCAACAATTAACATTATTTTAAAACTTAACGTCAAGGGTAAAAGAAAGCACGGACTGCATATCACAAGGGAAAAAGGTTTGGAGACACACCAAGTGCCTCAAAAGAATATCACTCAGGAGTGAACAACCCTGTCAAAATTAATGCATAAAAATACTGGTCACCTAATCTCCATGTCTTCCAAAACCACATTACCTTGTAACTGGTGGGTTGCAAGTAGATACGAACAAATCCACGAGTGTTTGAGCAAATTTCACACCACAATTTTCAGGATCAAGTGCACAGGCATAGAAAATCGTGAACTGTAAGCACAAACAAAAAAATAAATAAGAACAGCACTCCTCCTGAAATGCAAAATATATAGCCCACTATTAAAAATGCTTACAGACAGCCCTATTTCTATACTCCCCCACCCCCCTCTCTTTTTTTTTCAGTCTTCCTTCAGGACCCTACTAGTTGATCTAGGGAAAACCCATGCATCTAATGAACATCGCAGCAGTCTTCACATACCCCAACCATTTACATAAGCATGAAAGCAAGAACATGGGCTTACCTGAGAAAACTTGGACTTGTACGTGTTCAAAATAGTTGCCATGAATGAAGATAAAAGAGTTTCAAATACCTATAACATCAAGGGAAAAAATTATTTATGAAGTAACCTAATGAAACACAGACGTGATGAATATAACTTCAGATAATACCTCACTCAAACGCTTCTTCTCTGCACAGGCTTCAAGATGCTCGAGAAATTGTATCATCAAGCTATCCAGCAAGTCAGCAGTGACATTTTTACCTAAATTCCTGAGAGTTAACGTGCTTGGAAGCTGGGAAAATAACAAGAATATTAGTTTCCCTTAGGACAGCAAAACAAGAAGGTAGAAATACAATTTGGAACTATCATGTGTGCTGAACAATACACTTAAAAATAGAACACATTAAAACCATCAAGGAATGAGAATTGTTTAACACATTCACTTGTTGAGACTATATCTTGAATATCAATGCAGATGGTGATATTTCACCTCACAATTAAGGAGCATAAGAGCACCATCAAGAATTAAAACCAAGTAGAGGCTGACAAGATGATTTTTATAAACAATTACATTGAAGCTGTCACCAAACAGATTGATGGTACAGAGTTTTCAAGTTTTTTCGTAACTCTACTACCTCCATATAAAACACATCAGAATTGCAAGTGTGCAGACAGGATCAATAGCATGTATGGGCAAACAACTAATGACTGGCAATCTTCTACAAGCTTATCAGTAGATTCACAGTAAGGTATATTGTTTTACACAAGATTAAAATACACCCAAGCACTAGCATTGGTGTCAAGAAATTCCAGAAATTCCCACGCTTCGATGTCCTTGTAATAAAGACATGTACTTAGTTTACACGACAACCATCAAACACGCACAAAATTTGAAGATGGTGAAACATTCAAAGAGCTCTCAGGAATGAAATGGTCATGTAATTAGTTCACTGGTCTATCATCAACATGCACACGGACTGAAGGGGATAGGGAATCGGCATCCTCCACCTATTTTTGTCTGTTCAAGAAATTAATAAAACTCTATAATCATCATTCGTGGAATCTGCATCATAATCATACCTCACCATCATTTGCCTGACCATCATCATCAGCTTCCTCTTCCTCATCTTCTAACTCCATTATAAAGATGCCTTTACTAGGATCATCCCTTAATAATTCATCCCAACCAATTGCAACCTGTAGGGAAAACCACTGAACATTAAAGGTGATGCAAAAATAAGAAACATTCCAGGACGCAACTTATTACAACCACTTACGTCCAATTCTAGCATCATATTCACCACTTCCACGAGCATACTGTTCCCAACAAATTCTCTAATAGCACTACCCTCCAACATTAGCATATTCTTCAAATATATCTCCATCTGTAAAAAGCAAATTAATAATAAGAACAAACTCTAAACAACAATCCTAGGCAAAAGCTGTCAGGCAGTATTTAAAGGACCCTATTTCAGAATAGATTATCTATAGGAAATTGCTGGCCAGGTTAACAGCAATTACAAATAAGAACTTTAATATAAATTTCCCCATCCCGACTAACATCTATTCCAAGATAACTCAAGCACATCCAACTACAGAAAAAGAATCCAAAGCATAACAGAAAATTGAACTCACACGACATTTTAGACGATCCATATTGAAATCCTTCCTGAAGAACATAGGCCTCTTTTGTACAACAGTTGTAGACAATTTCAAGGCTGCCAAAGGCACCAAATCAACAATAACTTCTAGACCAGTATGCACACGAGGAAGAACTTGGTCCCTTTTTGCCAGACCACGTGGATGCCGGAGCATATCTGATTCCATTGGTGGCATAAAATTGTTTACAAGCATATCAAGACATAAATCAACATATTTTCCATTTGAAGCAGCCTGTGGAGACCAAAAATGTATAAATAAATGATGGTTGCCTCACACTCTAGGAATACAGTTGCAAGCAATTTTAAGACTACATACCAAGCATATTATAAGTTCAAGCAATGCATCCATCACATCAGGCACACAGTTCCACATGCTCATTCCAAAAATCTGGCAAGAGAACTACTTATTAGAAAGAAAAATCCAATAACACGGGAATTAGAAAATAACAAATCCAAACAAAACCATCTTACAGATTGAAGAAGAGAGACATGGTCAACATCGTTTATGTAAGAAACTGCCCCAGATAGTGCCTTTAGACTCGTCTGCAAAGTGAGCACAAACAATATTATCAAATCAGGGAATAGTTAGTTGACTATAGTTGGCTTGACATGCAAATGCTGGATTGACAATTCCATGAATCCTAACTTTCAAATAAGCAATGTGAAACTAAATACAGTTTTGATTCAGAGAAAAAACCCACCAAAAGCAAAGCCACTTTATCAGGAGCAGAACGATCTCTGTGATGCAAAACCCCAACAAGCTGGTGGTAAGTGCTCCTGTCACCCTGATCACACCCAAAAAAATTCAGCATTCCATTACTTGATTACTAAAATGCAACAAAGAATTGGAAAACAACATGCTTGAATGAACAGATGAATTGAATAAGAATTCAAGCAAGCCAGTGTGGGAAAATTATCATTATTATTATTATTTTGGAAACAACTAGCTAGAAAAACTACCTTCTGACCCTTACTAGTGTTCACTGGTTGGTTTTGAGTAAGGTCAGAGTCAAACCCAAAACCAAATAACTTTGAGGACTGGAACCGGCCTGTTCTTCAAGAAAGACCAAAATGAAAACCAAACTGAAAAATATCAGTTTAGCTTGTTTTTGTATTAGGGTTGAGGACTCCTGCTCAAAGAGTGAACAAATGGATCGGTCAACCCAAGAGCTTCTAGTTCGCTCAATTTTTTTTAGTATTCAAATGAATAATTTCAAGCAAAAAGTAAAAGATGAACCTTCAAGAAAACGTAAAAAAAATTAAATGATCAGACCAAGAAAGTAGGGAGGCAGGTGCATAATGAAGTGAAATACAAAAATGGTGCAGCATGCACCATAAACATAGACAAGCCTTTGTCTCTGCAACTCCACAACCAATTACAAACACAACACTTCTCTCTCAATCTAACTTCCATTCCTATTCGAATCCTAAATTATTTAAACAACGAGTCCCAGTTCTCTCAAACGATGAAGCACCTCTCCTAGACTGAGAATCCAAAAGATGAAGTACGGTGTGAATCCCAAACCCACCACAAAACCCACCATAACCCTGAAATAGTTCGTAACTACAGGGTCACCAAGTTAGCTTGGTTTATCAATCAAACCAAGCCACTCAACATCCCCGCCTATATGCAATTCCTATAGCAATATGAATTCAACTCTACTGTTTTTTATCAGAAAAGGGATCATAGTTTCAAGCAAAACCAATTTAAACAATTTCTCCTTAAACTACTAATCATTAACTATCAAAAATAAAATTCAAAAACAGAAAACAGCTTACCGTTTTAACAGATAAAAGGGCATCTCTAACATGATAAACTAAATCCCAGTCAGTAATACTAACACCTTCCTCCACCTCCTCTTGATCCTCCATTGCTCTATATTCTGTATATTGATGGGTTAACTCAACACCCATCTGTTATATCCCCACTTACCCTGAAAAAACAATACCCATCAATAAAAACAAAAAAAAGGCATCATATTTCGAAACCAAGAAGCACAAGCAAAAAACCATCTATAAAAAAGCACCAAAAAAAAGAACTTACAGAAGGCGCCTTTTTTTAGCTTGGTGTATGGCTTTCTCTTCTCTTTGTGTATGGATTAGTAGTGTGGAGCAGTGACGAGCCGACGGTGAAGCTGTGGCGGTGAATTTATGAAGGTGGCGGCTGGCTCTTCTTTGTATATGAGTTTGTGTTTTGCGTTTCGGCTGCCAAGAAAAGAAGAGTAGCAAATTTCAGGGTTTTGCTACTCCAAGGGATTTTAAGTGGTGTGAGTCGACCTTATTTCTTTTATTTTTATATTGACCTCCAAAACTCTTTGTTTTTTTAATTTAGTAACATGTTTTTGGTTATTTACAAATTCACGCCGTGTTTGTAAAAAAGTTCACGGTGCATGTAACTTTACAAGGGAGGAATTTAACACATTCAGCTGCACTTTGTTGTGAGTTGGATTAGTTTAAAAAACAATTAAGTATAAAGATTTTTTATATATAGTATTGTTAAATTTATGTAGTTTGATCTTAAAATATATTATTTTGACTCTTTTTTAAATTTAAATTAAATTGATGGAAATTAATTCAAAATAAATTATTTAATTTAATAGATTAAAATATAAGTTGGAAAATTAGTAAAAACATGGGTTAACTTAAAAAAAACTTTAAAATATTAATTTTTTATATTAAAATTATGCAAGATTGGATCGTTCTTGATCATCTTACGATTTAGATCATGGACTTCAATAGTTTTAATAACTTTTTTATTTTTATTTAATTTTATGATAAATCAAGCATCAACTTTAAAAAATATTTATTTAAAATGATGATTGTCCTATATAAAATAGAAAAAAATAAACCATGAATTTTATTTATCAACTAATCTAATATTAAATAAAAGTAAAATAAAAATAAACAATTAGAAAAATTAAATAAGAAAAAAATAAGAAAAATATATTAGGTTTGATTGGTAAACTTACTAAACTCGTGAATTAAGTAACCCGAGTTAACATGTCAATCTCTCAAACTGGACAATGAATTTTAATAAAATTAATAACTTGTTTGTTTTTCTAAATTATTATTTATTTAAATATAACAAAAATAAACGATCATAAAATCAAGTGTGAAACCAATACTAAGACTATGATAACCTAGAAAAAAATAAAATAAAATAAATTATAAAACTCAATTCTCAACTAGCATACACAACAACAAGCCATGAACTTTCTAAAGTTTAATAATATTTATAGATAATTATATAATCAAGTTTAATTATAAAAATTACCTTCCTAAACTTAAACTTATAGATATGAACAACCAGAGTTATTTCACCAAAACATGCAAATCAGGTTATAAACTCCACACTTTAATAACTTAATTTTTTTAAAAATTGCTTGTTATTTCACTAAAGTTTTTGAAAAACAAAGCATAATACAATGCTAAGGTTTTTTCTGATATCAACATGATATTGAGATTTTTTTTATATTGCAATAATCATATAAAAATAATTTATTTATTCTAAATTTTCATAAACACGTTATATAAGAATTAGATAAAAAAAATTAATAACCAAACAAAAAAAGAGTGAAAATGCATAAAAAATCATATTATAATTTATAGTGCTAATAGATGTAGAGAAACAATGTTATCCCTGTACTTTTTTCTTTTCAAAAAACATCAATGTTAATTATTATTCGAATTCACAGTATTAATAAATGTGAAAAATATAACCTTTTAACTTTATTTATAATTATAATAATAACTAATACAATTGTCTTACTTTTTAGTGGCAAGCACTCTTCAAGTGTGTGTGTTTGTTTTTTATTTGCAATTTTATCATTGTAAGTATATAAATATCGTTTCATGTGTTGAAATTTGATTCTTTATGCATTCGCTTTTGTATGTGAAGTGCTTGAGAAAACTTTGATATTAAACTAAATATCAATATTACGTGCAAAATAGAATTTACAATGTAGTTAAAAATAAAATTGAAAAAATAATGATTAAAAATAATAAAATAGATCATTTTTCATGTTTACTATTAGGCACAAAAAACTTTAGCTTGATCTGCGAGTTTCAATATATAAAATTATTGAGTTTTTTATTTTTTGGATTTTATATTTTAACCTTAAATTAACTTTGTTATAATCCAATTTAACCTATCTGTATTTTTTTTAATTTTTTTGCATGGATTAAAATTTAGAATTAAAAGATTAGGGATGGATTTTTTTATTCAGAGTACAATTTGATAATGTATATAAGAATTATGGAATATAGTGAGTTTTATGTTTAAGCTACATAAATGTATTTTTAAATTTAATTTTTTAAATTTGAATTTAAAAAAAAGGTAGAGTTTGTCTTCGTTTGGACTTTGAAACTCCCTATTATAACACATTCCAGGAGAAACAAAAAGAGAAGGGAAGATATATGAATTAAAAGAGCAGAAGCAGCTTTTGCCAAGGCACCTGCAGACAAAAATTGAGCGAGCCACTGGCTGTGGATGGGCAGCAAGAAAACCCTAGATGTTGGGTTATGCCATACCTTATCAGGCCCAAGAAAGTGGATTAAGAAACAAAACAAGAATCTGATAAGATCTGTAAATGATACTGGCCAGACTAGTGCTCTTTAATTAGATTTGTTTGCTGATTGCATAATTTGGGAGGAAATTGCGAAATTAAGATATCACTGATAAATTCCTATATTGTAGATTAATAAAGTGATATTTTGGAAACAGTTCTCACACACAACAAATATAGTATGTCATTAGATTAGTGGCCCCTAATCTATTTTTTTATCGGAGAAAAAAGTTTAGATGATGCAAAACTGATTTTAAAAAGTTTTTTTTTTTAAACAAGACTTAGGGTATAAATTTGATCGAAAAAAAAAGAAACTTGCAAAAAAAAATTAAATAAAAATATATAAGATAACTCAAATTGCTTTAAAATTCAATTCATGTAAAAGGAAAAAAGCCTAATTGCTAATAATATAAATTTTGAATGAAACAATTAGAAAGTTAATAATAAACCAAGTAAACATTGGTTAACTTTCTACACCCGAGCTAAGCTCTCAAACTCATAACAAAAAAATAAAAACTAAATTTAAAAGATTAAAAAAATTAAAAGGGAATAAAATTTTAAAAAAATTAATTTTATAAATTGTTTTGAAAAATTATTTCGAATACCAAATGATGGAATCATAAAAAAATATCAATTTAAGAAATTATCAAAAAAAATCAAGGTTATTTTCAAGACTAATAAAAAAATTATATATAAAGCAAATAAATAAAAGTAACATAACTTAGTCTCCAATTGAATAAATACTAAATGATGAAAAAAAAATATAGCTTAAACAAAGAAAAATAAAAACCAAGAAAAACAGGTGAGAATACCCTTAATTTGATATAATTTCTAAAACTTGTAACCTGTAAAATTCTAAAGCTAAAATCAATTAAGAATTTGAAAGAAAGAAAAACTAATGAGGATGAAATTGTAATAAAAAAATTAAAAATGATCCACACAAAAACAATTGCAATCAAAAGAATAAGTAGTAAATTTGAAAAATAAAAAATAAAAAAGGATGAAATTAAAAAGAAATTTTAATTTTGTAGATTATTCAAATAAAAAAAAAGAACAATAACCAAATATTAAGGGAGAAAATGGAAGGGGTTGAAGGGAATTCACGGTGGATAAAGAAAAGAAAAGAAAAGAATAAAATAGTTGTTAGCACCAAAAAAATTAAAATTCACGGTGTTAATCAAATTTTAATTTTGGACATAGAGTAATTAAGTAATTTAATTAAAAAAAATAAAAGCCCCTAGCCTTAAGCCATCCTTTTTGTGTTTTTGTGGTATTTAAATAATTTAATTGTTATAAAAATTTTAAAAACTAATCTACCACCCAAACAATTTGAAAATAATATTGAATCATGGAAAAAAAAACCATCTTGCTCCCAAATCCTAGTGTGGTGGTTCTTTTAGCTAGGAAAAAATTGCCAAATTTTTTTTGTCAAAACACTATTTTATTGAATAGTATTTATTGCTCATGCTATATTATAAGTGAAATCAAAATACTTTTATCATAAAAAAAGTTTAGGTATAACTAATATTTTTTCTAATAATTTTTTTTAAAACCATGTAGGATTGATTCAATATAAGCTAGTCAATTTAGAGGGTTTAAAGTCAACCTAAATTATTTCTAAAAACATGGTTTAACTCAAAATTAATATTTAAGATTTTTTTTATAATAAATATTTAGATAATAATATATAAAATTAATTTAGATCAACCCGAATTAACATGTTAATTTGCATGACTAGTCATGAGACTATGATAATCTCATAGAAAATAAACTAAAATGATTTATGAAGCCTAGTTTTTAATAAAATTAATATTGAATGAAGAAATTAAAAACATAAAAAAAAATAGTACGAGTTAACTTGTCAAACATGCATCTTAGATTATAAAATCATAATAACCCAAACAAAAAAAATTAAAATAAATTATGAAGCTCAATTTTCAATTAATCATTTTCGAAAGATGAAATTTTTTTAAAAAATTGATTTAAAAAAGATAAAAAAATTACTCAAGACAACCTGGTTAATTTATCAAGCTCGTGATCTGATTCATCGTACAGGAGTAACTTCATAAAGAAACAAACAAAAAAAATCATAAAATCTATTTCTAAATAAACTCAATATTAAAAAATAAAATAAAAAAATTTAATTAGAAAATAAAAAAATTGAGTCAATAAAGTTAACCTGTTAAATTTGTTATTCGAGTGATAAGTCTAGAATAACCTCATAAAAAAATTAAATATTTTAATTTTAAAAAAATTTACCATTGAATGATGAAATTTAAATTAAAAAAATCATAGATTACATATATAAAAAATAAAAAATAAAGAAAAAATCATTATTATAATGAATAATAATTTACTAGGAGAGATAACATAAAAATCACTCCTGTTTTAATTTCTTTTTTTAATAATCTCCTAACTCGAATATAAAGTGTCAAAAATTTATAGTTTAGCGTGAATTATTTTTTTTTGTCTCAAGTTTAAATCTTTTATTTATTAAAAAAATATTACAAGAGCAGGCCCTCCAACTCTTTTCGGGTGGAATTAACGTGGCCTATGTTACAGGTTCTCCAATCAATTTATACTAACATAATTTTTCATAGAAAAAATTGGATGGATTTTCTCGGTTTAGATATTCTATGCTAAGGTTAATTTCTTAATCAAATCATTTACAAATAAAAAAATAAAAACCGTCTAAACAAATATTTTATCACTTATTCATAACTATCGTTTATCAAATTTGAACATGTCCTTTTATTTTATTTTAGTATTATTTAACGGAATTCACCAAACGATATATATCAGTATATCATCATGCCTCATTTCCTCATCCTGTTAAACCATATTATTTTCATGGCTTGTTAATGCAGTATCAATCTTGTTAAATTTTATTTATTATTTTATGCGAAATACTTAGTTTTGTCATCCAATTAAAAGCAAGATATATATATATATATATCAAATCTAAAATTAATGAAAAATCTCTCCATTACAGCTTATATATCTACATTGATAAGATATTTTAAAAATCAAACACACACAAATTTATATGGTTTGATAACTTACCTATTTCATGAAACTATTAGTTTATATTAATCAATCAAAGAAGCAATACAAATAAAGAAGAGGAGAAAAACTCTTCTCTACTCAACTCACTTTCATTTAATCTCTCTCTATCTTCTTCACTCTATGTGTTCTTCACCCATGCAACTCTTAAATGAGTATATGTGTGTGTACACACTAAGTTGGAAGTAAAGACCATAAATCATGTCATGATTTATGTCTTAAATTAAGCTTCCATTATACGTTAAGTGAGATATTAGTTATTCCTTCTTGTATATAATGGAGGTGGGGCATTGTTTGTCTCTACTACTAACAATCTTTCACTTGAAAAGAAATAATAAAATTATTTTTTATCCTTGAAAATCAACCGAAGTTTTACATAATTTCAATTTATCAAGTGTAACTCATTTGATTAACATGTTAGCTGGATTCTTGCTTTCATAGATCTTTTCTAACATTCGTTGCTCATCGTCTAGCAATTGTCGGATAAAGTGATATTTGCTCTGAATATACTTAGTCCTAGAGTGAAATGCTGGATTCTTGGCGAGGAAGATTGTACTTTAGCTGTCGCTATACAAAGTACCCTTTCTATTCATCTTGACCAATTCTTTCAAGAAACTATACAACCATATAATCTCTTTTGCAAATTCTAAAACTGCAATATATTCAGCTTCTGTTGTTAAAAAAGCAACAATCTATTGTAAGGTAAAACTCTAGGAGACAATAGTGCCTCCTAAAATATATAAATATCTTGTGATATTCTTTTTGTTATCAATATCTCCTATTAAATTAGCATTTACAAAACCTTCAAGTTTCAAACCACCAACTATAAAGGTAAAACAAGTCTCCAAGGAACCTTTTAAATATCTCATGATTCATTTTACCACCTCTTAATGTTGTTTTCCAGGATTGCTCATATATCAGCTTACAACTCTTACTGCATGAGCAATGTTTATTTTGGTACAAACCATAGCATACATCAAAGAGCTGATAACTGAGACATAAAATCTTATCCATGTATCCATATTCTAGTTTAGTTTTTGGTGACTTCTCTTTGCTAAGCTTGAAATGATTCTTTAAATGTGTATTTATTGGTTTAACATTATCCATATTAAACCTGCTGAGAACCTTCTTGACATACTCTATTTGTGAAAGTTTTAGTATGCCTTTTTCTTTATCTTTGATGATTCTTATGCTAAGTATTTGTTTAGCAGTTTTTAAATCCTTTATTTTAAACTGTTTTGACAATTGCTATTTCAACTTATCAATCTCTTTAATGTTAAATTTTGCTATCAGTATATCATCTACATATAATAATAGAATGCTGTAGGAGTTATCAAAATATTTGACACAACAACAATGATCACTTTGGCATTTTATGTGCCTCGAACTGTACATGAAGTTATCAAACTTCTTGTACCATTGTCTTTAAGTTTATTTCAAACTTGGTTATTCTTTTCTTGTATTACAAATCCATTTGGTTGTTGCATATAAATGTTTTCCTTGATGTCACCATGAAAAAATATTATTTTTATAACTAATTGTTCAAGATGTAATTTTTCTATAGTTACTATCTCCAGAACAACTCTGATTGTTATATGCTTCACAATTGGAGAAAATATCTTAGAGTAGTCAATTCTTTTCTTTTGTTAAAACCTTTTTACAACAAGTCTTGCCTTGAACCATTTACTTCCATCATGCTCAGTCTTTACTCTGTAAACCTACTTGTTTTACAAAGCCTTCTTTCTTTCAGGTAGTGTAGTTAGCTCTCTTGTTCTTCAATAAAAAAATCCATCTCATCCTTTATAACTAACTCTCACTTGCTTGATTTTTTATTTTGTAATAATTCTTTATAAGTTTGTGATTCACCACCATCTGTCAGCAGAATATAATTTAGTAGAAGTGTGAATAATTATGAGGGATTTACAGTCCTCAAAGACCTGCAAATATAAACAATAGGTTCTCTTGGCTCTATATCTTCCTATGTAATAGTAGGTACAAATATGCTTGAATCTTCTTGTAAAGGCTCTTGATTTTTTTTTTGCTCGGTAACACTAAGAAGCCTTTCTAATCTTATGAATTCAGATTTTTATAAACTTGTATCTGAATTAACTATATGTGTTTCTACACTTGATCTATCTTTATACAAAACTTTCTTATTAAAGATCACGTTTTGCTTATGATAATCTTTCCATTCTGATCATCCCATAACTGAAATCCAAATTCTTCATCTCTATATTCAATAAAGAAACATTTCTTGGATTTGACATCTAACTTGTTGTAAGCATCAAAATCTATATTAGCATATAAAACACACTCAAAGACTTTTAGATAAAAGAGTTGTACTTCTTTTCCTCTTCATACTTTCTTGGGCAATTTGAACTCTAAAACATTTGATGGTTCATGGTTGATCAAGCAAACTGCAGTATAAATTGTATCGGTCTAAAATGTTTGAGGTAAACTTTTATAAACTGCAGTATAACCTCATACTTCTAACTCGTTTATTGAGGTCCTATTCATCTGTTCAGCAATATCCTTCCATTGTGGTATGCCTGTAATGGTCTTTTCTATTCTGATACCACTGACAGCATAATATTCTTTAAAACCTTCATTAATGTATTCTTTTTTATTATCAGATTTCAAGCATTTCATATTTAAACTTGATTTAGTCTCGACCATTGCCTTCTATTTCTTGAATATTTCAAACATATTAGATTTATTTTTTAGAAAGTAGACCCATACCTTTCTGCTGAAATTATCAATTAAAGTCACATAATACCAAGAACCTTAAAAAAATGTTACTGGAAAAGGTCCCTATAGATCAATATTTTTTAACTCTAGCAATTTTCCCTTCAATTAAAGTATCCTTATCCCCTTTTGACTCATATGATTGAGTCTACAGTGCCATAACTGTGCTTGATTTTCTGTTTCAGTATAGGTAATGATGTCTACAAATTTTATGGTCATATACAAGGTGCTAGTTTTCTTTTCATAAGCCAAAACCATTACTCCCTTCGATACTTTCTACATACCTCTAAAAAAATGATTGAATGACCATTATCGTCAAGCTATCCAATAGAGATTAGTTTTTTCTTTAATCTAAAAACATGTCTTATACTTTGTAAGTTCCATATAGCTCCATTCATCATCTTAATTTGCACATCTTCTATGCCCACGATATTCATTGGTTATCCATCAGCTCGATAGACTATACCGTGATTTTTAGTGACATAGTTTTGCATCATTTCATGGTGTGATGTATAGTAAAATGAAGCACCAAAATCAACTGTGATTTTGTATAGCAAGAATTAAAACATCTTGTACCTCATCTATGGTAGCATTTGCAGAGTCAACTTTAGGTTTTTTCAGGTTTGTGTAACTCTTCATATAATGACCAGGTTTGCCATAATTTTAATATTCAACTTACTTTCTAAGTCCAGACTTGCTTTTATTTTTGTATCTTGATTTTGATTTGCCTCTGAATGAGCCTCTATCATATCTTCTTCCTCGAGTGTTAATGTTGAGGGCTAAACTTGAGCTTGAATTTGAACTTTCATTTGAGTCTTTTCTTTGTACTTCTTCAGCCAAAATAAAATCTTAAATGTCATCATATTTTAGTCTGGATTTTCCAATTGAGTTACTCATGACTGTTTTCATACATTCTCAATTGTTTGGAAGTGAAGCTAGCAAAATAAGTGCACGAATCTCATCATCAAACTCAATCTTAACATATTATAATTGATTTGTGATGGTATTGAAGCTATTGAGATGCTATGTAGTAGAGGTTCTTTCTGTCATTTTCAAGTTGAACAACTTCTTCATCAAGTGCATTTTATTATTTACTAAGGGCTTCTCATACATCCCAAACAAGGCTTTTATTAATTTTACATTGGATTTTTATTTTGTAACATTGTGAGCACCTCTTCTTAATAAGAATAGTAGGATAATGCTCAAAACCTGTCTATCAAGAATTAGCCAATCTTCTTCTTATATATTCTCAGGTTTGCTCTTCAACAGAGAAAGATGAAGTTTTTTTTTCATATAGATAGTCTTTAATTTGTATTTTTTAATATCCTAAATCTATCCCATCAAATTTCTCAATTCCAGCAGCCTTTGTTCATCTGTCATTTTTAATACCTTTTGAATTTGAATATGAAAATTTGACCTTATGGATGTGTTTAGAATGACAAAAAATGTTGGAAACAACATTAAAATCACTTAAATTAGATTTTGGATGGCTCAAATCTTATCAATCAAACTTTTAGATTACTGGACGGTGCATATGAAGCCGCGTATCGGCTAGAATAGTGTCTATGATGCATTGTATCAAAACCTAATATATTGACGTGGCTATGACGATGTGTCAAACACATAAGTAATGCGAGCCCACAACTAATAACATGGTATATCCACGTGGATTTCTTGTTGACATGTACTGATGACATGAGAGGTGTCGTGGTTGATGAGTGTGCTGACTGGCTAATGTCGTGGAGGGTTAACCCGGTTTAATTGCAGGTATTCAGGTGAAGAAGGAGTGTGTGGCATGTTGGTGCGTGTGGGCAATCCTGACATCTACGTGTATGGGCACATGCGGGCATGTGGCAAGTCAGTTCTTCACCGAGTTTTCACAAGTGAATTCGTCTTTTCTTCTCCTACACAATGGTATGTTCAAAAACATGTTTTGAGAACTTTGATTTCTAGGTTTGGATTAAACATCCTCTTTTTCAAGAACAAGTTTTGATACTAGTTGTTGGGAAATTTCAGAAATCAAACATATATAAATTTACATGATTTAACAACTTACCTACTTTATAAAGTTACTGGTTTGTATTAATCAATAAAAAAAACAATACAAACAAAGAGGAGGAGAAAAACTCTTCTTTACTCAACTCACTCTTGCTCAAACTCTTTATATCTCCTTCATTCTTTATGTGTTTTTTAACTATGTAGTTCTTTATTAAGTATGTGTACTAAGCTGAGAGCAAAGATCATAAATTATGTTATAATTTATGCCTTAAAGTAAATCTATATTATATGTCAAGCGAAAAATTAATTATTCCAACTTATATATAATCGAGACGAGGATTGCTTGTCTCCACTGCTAACAGAATCAAAGCTTTATCCCGCCCGTCGGAATTCAGGACTTGAGCTAATAACATTGATTTCTGCAGTGAGAAATAACTTTAGAAATTTTCCAGTTTTCCAGATGTAAAATCATCTAGGCAATTGAGAATAATTAGGTAAAGTGATGTGAAAAAGGATGAGAACAAGATTGATTTTTAAGAAAACGAAGTTGCATGGCGACATCGCAAGGGGAAGCATACTCGAGAATCATATGATGCAGCAGTCCTCGTCAACGTCAATCTGAAAAGACTCTCGTCATAAAAGCTGTAAGACTCCCACAGACAGGTAAGAAGCGTAGAACGTGGGCTGTCTGTCACATAATTTATCTATCACTAGGTTTCACAAATTATAAAAAAGGGTGATGAATAGGTAATTACCTGTTTAAGTAGCGTAGTTGATGCAATGCACATGCATGTTAATTTGCTCATGCTATATCATTATCTTGGATACAAATACAAGAAGGGTTGCCCAGAAACAGCTGTCGCCATAAATGTGTTGATTCAAGAACGAGTGATTATTTTTTATTCTTATTTTTTAGAGGTAAGATTGGAGTATATAAATGGGCAGTAAACCATGAAGTTTGCCCTAGCTCATAAACAAATAATATCTATACTAGTACGTATTGATTCATTGAAGAAATCATAAAGTTTACTAAGTATCATGCAAATTAATCGTGAAGAAACCACGACTATTCACGTAAGCTATGAGTTAAAATTAACTTAGAAACTGTGTAAAAGAAGATTTAAACCGCATGAGTTCACGTAGAATTAATGTGCTGGTATTAAAGATTAAGGAAAATATTAAATTGTAATTAAAGCGAAAACCAAATCAAAGGCATATAAAAGAAAACATGTAAATAAAGCAATAAAGATAAATAAATATAACAATTGTAAAAAAAAAACTTAAGAAAATAAATTGCATAAAAATAAAACATAAAGTTGTGAATAACTCAAAAATTAAATTGCAAGAAAGATAAACTAAAAAAATATTAAAAAACTTGTATAGAAATTGTATACTCAATAAAAAAATTACAATATAACGCGTTTTTTTTAAAAATTAACTGTGAAACCAAATTCTTTCCCAATTCGATAGAAAAATAGCCCCTCTAAAGGTTAATTTTAAATGAAAAATCGTTAATTTATGACATTAAATCTTAATTTATCCTAATCAAGGAAACACATGCCCTAGCTGGTGTCCTCAAATGATGGCTACTTTCCATGTCAACTATATATAAGCATTCCCAAAATTTTGCGCCTCGGAGCAATCTTGCTGGCTAGGTGTCTTAATGTCGCGTTTGGATACAAATTTAAGACGGCAGAGATAAGGAAATATTTAATTGAGAAAACAAAAACAAAAACAAAAACAAAAAGGAGAGGTAAAGATATATTTGGATGCAATTATATTCTTATGATAATTTTATACTTAATTTTTATATTTTTTAAAATAGAAGGTAAAGAGAAAATGTCTTCTAAGATAACATTTATTATTTTTTTATTTTTAAAATGTAATTATAAAAAACTTTTAATTTTAAAATTGTCTAATAAAAATATGTAAAAATAAATATTATTATTATTATTTTGGGTAGACTATAATATAATCGGTATTTTATAAAAAATATGCATTCTCGTAATTTTTAAACCAAAAATATTTAGGTTTGGATGGTTTTAAACCCAGTATAATAGGATTTAAAATACTATTAAGTTTAATGATGATTGAGTCTAGCTAATGTCAAATACGGTGTCGTGTTCCTTTCCTAAAACATGTCTGAGAAAAAAGACTTACAAGAATATTTTAGACCCGTTAAAAATAGAATTATTATTAACCATTCAAAACATAATGTTATTTTGAAATACAATAAGATAGATGATTTGGACTTGCTTTACTCCTTAAACAAAATTTTAAAGATTAATTAAGATACCTGGCTCCATTAATTACTTGGTGTTGTTGTTTCATTTTCACAAAATTACTGAAATCTGAAAAAGAAAGTGAGAAAGATTATAGGAAAGTGAAGAACAAAGAAGAAAAGCACGTTCAATGCTTGAGCAGCTTTGCTTTGGAGCGATGCCAGCTGGTAACAGTTGTCTAGTGAAATTAATATGAGAGAGAGAGAGAGAGAGAGACATTTTCCTTTTTTTCTCAACTTTATAATAATTCAAGAACAGCACACGTGTCCACAATTACTTGGCGGACAAGTGGACACTGCATTCACTCCACCCCCACGGCTGCTTCTTCTTCCTCCCTGCTGTCAGTGCTCTTCCCCTTCACTATTTTTGCCTTTTTATTTTTTTAATTGTTTTTAGAAAATGACGCCCCCTCATATTTACCCTTCTGCCCTCCTCTTTACAGTTATTCGTCCCTAGCATCCATCCTTGCCCTTGTCATGGGAAGCTCTTTTCTTGCAGCACCCTTGTCTTTATACCATTGAGGGGGGAAATCGTTTTAAGTATTTGGTCGAGGAAAGTTATTGCACTTGAAATTTTTTTTTTAATTAAAAAATATAATAAAATTATATATTTTAAATTTATTTTTATTACAATACTTTAAAATTATCTAAAAATTAAAAAAAATTAAAACTTTATAGAACACTGTTTGGCCGCTTTATTTTGGACACACAACTTGATGATGAACCGAGGGGCAAGAATGGAAAACAAATAAAGAAAAGCGGAATAAGACAAATAAAAAAGGCAACAAACTGACAATTAGCAGCAGCAGATCAATTATCCTCATTGATAACCGATCAAACCCTCTACTCATTAATCAATTTCTATCACTTTATCATCCATATTCAATCAATAAATAAATAAAATCTTGATAATAATTTTTAAAAATCCCAACAAATATTAATAAAAACCACAGAATCCGCCCAAAAATACCAGCAGAGACCACGCAGAGCATGGAAGGAAATAAGCTGGATTGCTAGCAACACGACGCTAAAAAGCTCCACCTTCGTCGAATTACCTGCACTACCCTTCTCCTTCCCTCCAAAACCCTCCATTCTTTCCGCTCCAATTTCTTGAAATACATCAATTTCTTTTTTATCCTTTTGCTTGAGACAGCAACCATGGAAATAACGAATGTGAAATCTGTTGATCATGCGGTGGAGGAAATTATGAGGATTCATAGATCTTTACCGACAAGACCAGGGATCGAGGAAGTAGAAGCAGCAAAGACTTTGATTCGGAATGTCGAAAAGGAAGAGCAAGCGAGAATGGAAGCGATTTCGAAGCAGACAAAGACCCCAGATGTTCCTGAAGAGCTGTTCATGATCCTGCAAGAAATGCAAAAACAGTTGAGCTCTTTTCAAACCAAAGAACAAAAGTGGGAGGCTGTAAAATTGCTTGATCTTGAAAATGTTCATAACCTGTTCGATGAATTCATTCAAAGAGCTTCCAAATGCCTCTCTTGGCCTCCTCCTCCCACTTCTTCTTCTCCTACTTCTGTTTCTGGGTTTGGTTCTTCTTCCAATTATGCTAATGGGGACAGTAGTTCGTTTAAGGGGAGCGCTGCTGCTGCTGCTGCGGCGGCGGCGGGTTCTTCTTCGATTGATAGATCATCTATGGCTACCACGTCCGGATTGTATTATGCAGAGAAAGAGCCAACGAGGAGTGCTGAATTGTTTACTAGAGATGATAGTTATGTGAAGAAGGCGAAATCTTCGTTATATTCTGATGGGATTGGTGTTTCTACTACGCCGCAGATTGTGGATTCCACTTTAAAAGCTAGTTCAATCAGTTCAAGTAAGCTTCAATTCCTTGTTTTTTTTGTTAATTCTTTAACGGCTTTTGCTTGTCTTAATCTTCCAGATTTATCTCAATGATAACGTGTTACCAGTAATTTTTAATAGTAGTTATGCTTTGTGTTGCTGAATGGATTTATAGGATTTTGATAAATTATGGGCATTTTTTTATTTTTATTTTTATTTTTTATAATTTCCAAGTGTATAGTAGTTATGATTTTGTTTTGTGAATTGTGCAGGTCAAGATGGGGAAAAGTTGAGTCTAATTAAGCTTGCGAGTTTGATTGAAGTGTCTTCGAAAAAAGGAACTAAAGAGCTTAATCTACAAAACAAGTTGATGGATCAAGTTGACTGGCTACCGGATTCGATAGGCAAGCTATCGAATTTGGTTACACTGGACTTGTCTGAGAACAGGATTGTGGCGTTGCCAGAAACTATTGGAGGTCTTTCATCATTGACGAAGTTGGATTTGCATTCCAATAGAATTGGCGAACTCCCAGGATCTGTTGGGGATCTTCTTAGTTTGGTTGCTCTGGATGTGAGGGGTAACCAGTTATCCTCTCTGCCAGCCACAATTGGCAGATTGGTACGACTTCAGGATCTTGATCTGAGCTCAAATAGGCTCTCTTCACTCCCTGATACAATAGGATCACTTGTTAGTTTGAAGAAATTAAATGTGGAGACAAATGATATTGAAGAAATCCCACATACTATCGGAAAGTGTTCCTCGCTAAAGGAGCTTCGTGCAGACTATAACAGGCTCAAGGCACTCCCCGAAGCTGTTGGAAAGATAGAGACTTTGGAGGTTCTATCTGTTCGGTACAATAACATCAAACAGTTGCCTACCACAATGTCATCTCTATTAAGCTTGAAGGAGCTCGATGTAAGTTTCAACGAGCTTGAGTCAGTGCCTGAGAGCTTGTGTCTTGCTACCTCGCTTGTCAAGATGAATATAGGAAATAATTTTGCTGATATGCGATCCCTACCAAGGTCTATTGGGAACCTTGAGAATCTTGAAGAGCTGGATATTAGCAATAACCAGATACACACCCTTCCAGACTCGTTTAGGATGCTAACACGACTACGTATCTTACGTGCAGAAGAAAATCCTTTGGAAGTACCACCGAGACATATAGCTGAACAGGGTGCTCAGGTAATTTATATTCTCTTGCATTTAAGATTTACGTAGGATCTGATCTCTATTGTAAGGCCTCATTCGCTTACTTCTTTTTGCTTCTTTGTTTTCTCAGGCTGCTGTTCAATACATGATTGAACTTTTTGAAAAGAGGGATGTCAAAACACAACCTGTAAAGCAGAAAAAGAGTTGGGCTCAAATTTGCTTCTTTTCAAAGTCTAACAAAAGGAAGCGCAATGGCCTAGACTATGTGAAAGCCTGAATCAAAACAATTGTAACATGAAAAACAACACGATCTTTTTGTGGGGTAAGTCTTTGAATCATCTTCGGCATCATGTACTTCTATCAGTGGACTGAAACCATGGCTGAGACCTTTTTCGATCACTGCCAGTGCGTGTGCTCACTTAAACTTCAAAGAGGAGGGGGTTGGCATGCAATAAAAATGACGAGTTACTTCTTCTGAGGCAGATTTTTATGCCTTTGTTGTTTCATTTTGAATTGATGGTGGCAGTTATAAAGCTGCAGATTTTAATTAAGTGGCATGCTCACAGCATGACTGATTCAAGGTTTTGTTTCTCATATTGCAGAGGTTTTAGCAGCTTGGAAAGCAGAAAGGTCAGTACTACAAATCCACACATCAAACACGGGACTCAGTTCATAAAACGGTCCACACATCAAACACGGGACTCAGTTCATAAAACGGTTCTCACTCTTGATCCTCAAATTGCAGATTTTCATTATTATTTAGTTTTTATAGTAGGCTCTTTTCATTTTATTCCATCTGTATCTGTTGTCATTGAACCGTAATGAGGTGTACAATTCAGCCGGCAGATAGGAGGGCGAGGAAATTACCATGCTGTGTATTCTTAATTGTACGAAGAAGTTTAACCTTACTTCTACCACATGTAATAGAATATGTTTCTCTATTTTAGATTCAATAGAATTTAAAATTTCTTTTGTCTAATGCTTTTGTTGCATTTCTAGTAAACATGAACTCCTGCCGTTCTCGCCAAACATTTAATAAACCAACATTTTTATAGTTATATGGTCATCTTTTCACGTGCTTGATGATTTCTTACTGAGAGTATAGTTGATTAATTAATGCTATGCCGCACTCAATAAGTTGCTTAATGTTAGCTCTCTTGATTTTGTTTTTCTTGATATGTAGTTGACCTAGCCGCACATGCATGTGTTTCTTCAACGGCAGTCTACTTCGATATAGTTTGTTTATTTGTATTTGCTAGACTCTTTACAGAAGATCGTAGACAAAAGAGCTTACGTACACTGCCTCTCATGTTTCCGATTATCTAGAAATTAATTGTTGAATGATGACTGATTAAATTAAAAAGTTCGAAGATGGGCATCTTTATTTTTAGCATGCTTACAACGGATACATATTAACATGTCAATTTCACAGAAATGACATTGTTTGAAGTTCATTTTAGCCTTTAGTTAATCATTTTCTTGCTTGGTATTTTTGATATTATAGTTGTACTTGGATTCATTCGAAATAACGACCGACATATGGTGAAAACTCTGAAAGAAAAGAAAACAATGAACGGCAGTTCATTACCTCTGGCTGTTATGCCAGAATCAGAGCTAACAATACAATCTTATTGAGCTCCATGCCCATGAATACCGTGAGCCTATTGAGTATATCTTTATCCTGTCTGTCTCCTCTACAGCTCATCAAAGGGGTTGGAGGTGTATTCTCCCAGAGAATGCATCCGAAAACCACTTTTCATGACTTGTGATCTGTGAGGGAGACACCTATCTATCCCCACTTCGGAAGGGGAACATCAGTGACAGGATTTTGTGGCAAAGAAGTTGATAATTTCCTGGGCTTTTTACAACTTCACATGATCAGTCTAGTTAGAGCTGGCAAGCTTGGATTTGAAATCCATCCTGTGTGTTATCTGTCAAGTACTTTGCTTGTTTCCAGCTGTAAATAATCTATTGCTATGAAAATTGGTACAGAATCCAAGCCTCTGGTACCACACAGCCCCTGAATCGTGACAACCTGACCAAAGTGGTGACATGTAGATCTTAATGTAAAATTTGATGTTTCCTACAGGAATTCAGCTCTCACTAATATAGATTTGCACTGAGCTTGAAATTGTTGTTAGTTGCTTAATTTTGCCTTGTGCAATGCCATACATGCATCATTACATAATCATAGACAAAAGATGGTGGGTTATACACACTAAGTAGTGATGGAATCTTATTATTATATTGAAGTGACCTCTCCTTTAAACAAGAAGCTTTTTAGGGAGAAAAGGGAAGCCAGCAGCTGTAGGCATACAAAAAAAAAAACTCGAAGGCCTCACCCAGAATACATACAAGGACAAACAATATGATTGATTATTAATTTGGTCATTCATGATATAAAGCTATAGGGGTAGAAAAAGCCAGAAGATAATGCTAAAATCCAGGACGATCCAAAATAAAAATCAGGTTAGATCTGGTTGGTGCATTGTAACATCCTCAATTAATTGAACACAGCTCCTTCCAATCACTGGATCTGTTGAAAGCTGGCTAATCATTCTATCTTGATCGGTTTTTAGTATTTTAAAAATATTTTTTAAAAAATTATTTTTAATTTTTTTAATTACTTCAAATTTTGGATGTTTTTATGTTATTTTGATATGTTAATATTAAAAATATTTTTTAAAATAAAAAATAATATTTTAAAATACTTTCAAGTAAAAAATAATTTGACAAATAACCACTTTCACACCCTCCTCTCAGGAGCATAAAAAGATGTTCTATATATTAAAATACATATATTTTTAAATTAAAAAAATACTTTAAAGCATTACCACAGCCCCTCAAAAAGCACGAAGAAGGTGCTCCAAATAATCCCACCTCCTACTAAGCTACTTGATAATAAGTTTTTCATGACATTGTTAGATATTTTTATTTAATGAAAATAATTTTCCAAATCAAGGATCATCCTAAACTTTTTTTTTTTTTATTACAGGGATTAGAGTGGTACAACTTATACTATGGCCTCGGTGACAAATATGCGGTGGTTCACATGCTATAAGGGCAGCATGGTTTGCACAGAGCATAGATCATAAATGAGTAATGGTGGTAGTTTCGGGGGCCCAATGCAGATATATTTCTACAACCAGAACTGGTAGTGACAATAGCACCTCTCCATTCATTATTCAACGATCCTGCCATGGCCAATAAAATATTAAAATTAAATTAATAAAAAAAACTGAAAGCCATGGTGAATTCATTATGCATATAGAACACGAATTATTTTTCATTGCAATAGTATAATTATTATTCTAATCTTTCAATAAAAAAATCAATCAATTTGTTATTAGGAGTAAAATGATTTTTTTCTTAGGGTCAATTAGTTAGTATGGGATTTATAGAGAATAATTTATTTATTTTTAATTTTTAAATATATAATGACTATATTACTCTAAGAAATATTTTTTTTAAATGATTAACAGGCAATTCAATCTTTATATGTTTTAAAAACATAATATAAAGATTATATTACTTTTAAAAGAAAAGGGTATTAAAATTATATCTAAAGGATTTTTTTTTATATTTTCAAACTATTCTTTTTTTTTTATAAAAAAGTTGATGGAGTTGATTTAGTCTATTAATTAATATAAATATTTTTTTTTAATGAAAAGTAGTTGATATATACGATGCACGTGCTCTTTAAACGGTATTTATTGTGTTATCCCACACCTAGTTATTACTTTCTAAGACAGTAATAGAAGTGTCTTGTCATATTTTGTATGGTAATGTAATGCATGTATTTTTTTTCCTTCCTCTTTTCTTGCCACAATATAAATGTGTTATTTAATTTTTTTATTATGTCTAATTTAATCATCCTTCTTCTGATTATTATTTTTTAAATTTATTTCTCATCATTTGATTTGATTTAATTTTTATATTAAATTTGGTTATTATTCTTTTGATTGTTGCTCTTTTTTTTATCATTTTTCTAATTAAATTCTATTTTCAATTTCATTATTAGCATTTGATTTTAAAATATTTTTATATCAAATTTAATTCTTATTCTTTCAGTTGTTATCTTTTTTTTTGTTTTAGATCCTTTTTTATTGTATTTTTTTTAATTTCATCCCTCATTATTTTCATGATTTAGAATTTTGTTTTGTTATTTTTTAGAATTTTCATTCTATGGGTTAGTTCTAACCTCATAACCAATATCACAAGTTTCAAAAGTTAACATGAATTGACTTTGATATTTTCTATTTTTTTTAATATTTTTTATTTTTCAAATCATTAATCTTCAACGTTTTATTCACTGGTAATTGATCTTCATGTTTTTTTTTGTTTTTTTTTCTATAGAATTATTCCAATCATGTGCTCACAATCACAAGATTAATGAATTAACCCGGGTTGATTCAGATATATTTTTTCTTTGTTTTTTATAATTTTATTATTTAATATTAAATTATTTGATAAATGAGTCTTATATTTTTATTTGGTATGCTTTCGACATGGTAACTCCGGAATCATAATCAAGTTGTAAATTTAGCATGCAATCATGAATAGGCTCAAGTCAGGTTTTTTAAATTTAATTTATGTTGTTATTTTTTTCTAGTTTATTTATTATTATATATTATTATTTTTTATTTATATTATTTAAATTGACAGAGTTAATTAAATATATTCAAGTAAATAACACAAATATTAATTTTTTAAAACTTTTTAGAAATGCTTGCGTTATTTTAGTTTTTTTTTTTAAATTGAAAAAAAACTCGTGTCTGTCCGAGGCATGGCGCCCATCCTTATCTAGGAATGCACCAACTCATTATATCACATTACAATGCCCTAGTTGCCCTTCAATTTGCCGCCAATTAAGGGGCATTCCCGGTTTCTTGAAAGGGGGGCACTCCACGGTCCATAAATTAGCAAATTTTTATGACCCTAAGCATTGGATATTCTCCAACGCTTGAAACGTTGATTTGGTTGCCAAGTGGATATATTAACATGTTAATGTTATTATCTGAGATTTAAATATAATAGAAGACCAGGAAAAGAAAATTTGTATAATTTACCAAGTACATGTCGAAATACATGAAAGCTTGGTTATAGAATATATAATTAATCTCAACGATTAAAAAGAAAAGCATTGGATTCTTCGCGAGTGGTGCCTCTTTGCTAGGTCAAAGTGACCAAATCTATCTCCCCTTGCATATATATAGTATTAAGGCAACAGCCATTCTCACGCTGCAACAAAATTAAATACAATGTACATGTCCTTGATTCTGACTTCTGAACAAAAACAATCAAATCGCCTAGTCAATATAAATGTACCTCCATTTACAAACAAGGCATGCAGAGACATTTACCAAAGAACCAAGAAAGTTAGATGGTGATAACAAACTCTCCTTGCAGCAGGTTGCTGTCTTCCAGTGATGCAGACCATTACGAGGAAGAGAGGAATATGGAACATGCCGACGTGACAATGAGGGCATGGGAATCCATTGAAAGGTTGGCTAGAAGATTTACGAGAAGAAAGATAAAGTTAGTGGTGGGAATGGGGAGGAGGGTGGTCTTGGCTTGTGTTGGCAAGCTAAAGAGGAAGGTTTGCAGGATCTTGAATGCAAAAAACAGAAGCAGCAACGAAAGGCATGTGTTTTTGAACTATGATATGTGTAGTTATACAAAGAACTTCGATGATGGAAAGTGGCAGCAGGAGGAGGTCGAGTATTATAGGACTCGATCTTTTGCTTTTAGGTATGGACAAGCTAACAGCTTGGCTTTGTAATCCAGATGCACACTCCCTTTCTCGTCTTGCATGATTAGCATATCATACTTTGACATCTCTAAGTTTATATTGCTTTATGTTCTTTTTTCTTCCCAGATCCCTTAAAACACCTTTTTATTTGTCTGGGCACCATTCTACAACATTAATTTGCATAGATGGATTACTTTGTCGATCACTAATGTGCCTGGGATCAACGTAGAATGATAGTGCTAATTTCTTGCATTTGAAATATGGCCTGGCTTGTCGCGCTGTTCCTGTTCCAGAGGAATGGTTGGTAGTTAGTGTTAGTGTTAATGGTAACTGGTAGGGACCACTCAAACATCAAAAACGTTAAGGGACTATACTACCATTTCAAAAGTATGATATATTGAGGGAAGCAGAATCTCCTCGAGACGACTCCCTCCCGGTTGGGTAATTGGAAGTCCTTCTAGCCCGCCTGGATTCACACTTCGCAATTGTTTTTTGGGATTTTGGTATTTTCTTCATGTTACTTTTTTTATTTGATCCTTTTGTATGGATTTGTTTCATGATTGCCCTTGGTATTTTAATTTCATCAATTGTTGTCGAAAACATCCAATCAATGAGTTTGCAAGGAGGAAGGGGGGNGGGGGGGGGGGGTGTGTGCACGAAGGGAGGAAAATAATTGTCGACACCACATCGTGAGAAGTACCCTATACACACCACCTAGAAAGGATGAAGATGTCGAGATGCTACGAGGGACACAAAGAAGATCACCTTCGGGAGGGGGTCCCACACGTCACTTGAAGCCAGGGACTCCTGTTCAAAAGCTAGTGCATGTGTCGACTTTTTTTCTTTTTCTTTTTTCATTTTGATCCCTAACTTGATAATAGCTCTTCAATTAAGCAGTGAATCTCTTTCAACCCATTCAATTTAATCTCTAGCTCGTTAATAACTCGTTACTTAGAGTCCAACTTTCATTTAATTAAATTTCTAATTCGATAATAACTTTTTAATTAGAGCTCAAATCTCATCCCACCTGAAGAATGATAGAATATGAAAAAGAAGAAGAAAAGGAAATAGATAATTAGCTTATTAGGTTAGTGTCTTATAGGTATGTCCATTATTCATGTAGCACATTTGATGTTCATCCGGATTGATTATGTGTAATCTCATGTATCGTTGTTTTAATATTAAATTAATAAAAAAATATTATTTTTTAATTTTAATCCATATTTTTTTTAATTATCCAAGTTGATCTTGTATTTGTCGATGCAATCGATTTAAATTAAAATAACTTCCATACAATTTATTTGAATCTTAATCTAAATAAGTAATTACATTAAAAGTTTTCAAGGTGAAATTGTTGGATTAAGCTTATTTACACTTTAAATGAGTTCCCCATGACTTATCTATTTTTAACTTAGATTTTTTCATAATAAATGGAGTTTGACTATTATTGACTTATGTTTTTTCTTTCCTAACCAGGTTTTGATCAAATGAAACTTATATGTTATAGATTTACGTGATTTGTTTATCAAAATAAAAAAATTCACATGCCTGTTTGTTACACCTCAAACTTATACTCGTAAATGAGTGCAGACAACAAAACTAGTCTAGCGTAAAATCCTAGGAAATAGAGATGCAATTACTGGATAGCACAACTTGTCATAAAGTAGTTTTGTTGATTTTGCAAATTCAATTGATTTAACTAGTGAAATCATCTTTAAGCATTAAGCGATTTGAATTAAATCCTGCTCGTACTTGGAATGGAAAAAAATTGAAAGAATAAAAGAAATTTCTTTTTATTGGATAGGCCAATGCTCACAATCTTCTCAATAATTGGCGTCAAACATTGGAGAAATGGTTGGTTAGGGGCCCTAAGGAAAAGATGATAACACACTCTTCAGAACGGGTTGTAAGAAACTTGTTCGGCCTTTAGCTCTCAAAATGAAAAAGCTCTAAGCTAAGACTTCATCAATGGGCCATGGCAATTCCAATTTTTAGTTTTGGGGGTGATTGAGAGTATGGTGATAGTTTTTTTTTTAATATTTTTTTAAATATATAAAAATAATATATTTTTTTTAGTTTTTTAAAATTCAAATCAACTTATTAAAACAATTCAAAAATACTAAAAGATGTAATTTGAAGCAAAAGAATTTTTAAATTGTTTTTGACGAAAAAATAGTACAAACTCAATCTCAAGCACTTAATTGTATTCAGATAGGAAGCAATTCCAATATAGATAAAAAAAAATTTTATGCAGTGTTTTAGAAAAATAATAATCAGTCAATATATTTATTTTTATAAAACTTATTATTGAATCTGTTTATTTTTATATTTTTTTTCAAATTTATTAAACCCAATTTATAGAGAAGATTATTTTCAGTTCGGTTTGGTTTCTACATGAATTAATCAAATCAATATTATTAATTTTAAAAATTTCAAACCAAAACCAGTTCAAACCAACTGATTTTGGTTATGTTCAATTTAGTTTTTGTTTTTTAAAAACTAGTAAAATTAAAAAGCAAATCTCATTTCAGTTATTTAGAAATTTGTTTCAATTTACTTGACCAAGATATAATTGAGAGGATAACAAATCTATCCAAAAAATACTAGCAAATCTTGATTTTTGTTATTTAGGAAAACATATTTGCTCACAAACTAGAAGCAAATTATATATATATATATGTATGTATAAAGTAAAAACCCATGAAATTCAGGGATGAACTTGAAGTGGAGTTTGAATCTTAATCATCAAAAAACCACCTTTTTTTTATTTGCCCAGTATGATGTAGTTTGATTAAAGTAAATGGTGAAGTTCATGAATTTTTTTACAGGAAAAGAAAAGAATATTATAGAGAAGATAAGATGTAGGGAAAAATTTAAAGAGGCAATAAACAAAGAGAAAAGAAGGAGACTACAAGGAAAGATAAGAGGTAAAGAGAAAAATAAATAAAAAAAAAGAAGGCTGTGAGAAGATGATGAGAGGCAGAGAAAGAGGAGGGTGTTGGTTTAGAATCTTTAGGAGAAGGAACAAGGGCTTAACAAGCAACTATCATCCAGCATGAAGAAAAATCAAAGAAGGAAGATGCAGAGAGCAAATGGAGGGGGAGTGTTGGTTTAGGACCTTTAGGAGTATAGAGCAAGAGCTTAATAAGTAATAATTGTGAAGCATAGTGCAAATGGAGGGGGCGCTTGAATGTTATTTTAGGTTTAGGGTTAGAAAAAATATTATATTTATATTTGTTTTTTTCAAGTGCTAATATGGATGAACCGGTTCTGTTTGATTCAGTTCAATCAATTTCAAACTTTAAAAACTGAAACTAAACCGAACTAGAAATTTATTATTTTTTAATTGATTGATTTGGTTTTTTTTTGGATTTTCTCGGTTTAATCGGTTTATTGGATTTTTTGCTCACCCCTACCACTTTAAGTTACAAGTTGACTAGATAAATTGGGGTTGACCTAGAACCATGAAATTTCAAGATTTTTTTTAAAAGTTTATATATTAAATTATTTTGATTGTTTCACAAAGTCAAATCAAGTATTAACCGGATAGATAAATAATAAATTGACCTACTATATTGACTAGATCAAATCAAGTTAACTCTGTCTTAACTTTTTTTGAAATTCAGTCAAGATCAAGGATTAAGTTTAATAACTATTATTTTATTTAGCTCAGTTTTTTACTGATTTTTTTATAATATTTTTTATTTAAATTCTTCAATTTCACTCAGTATTAATAATACTAAAAATAATGAATATCAATTTAATCTGAACAAGATGAATATTGATAACACCGATGTTGTCAAACTTAACTCAAAACCTATACCAAATCGATTTTTACGCACACACAGAAACCTAAATCCAAATGAATATTTAATTTTTTTTTGTTTATATAGGAACACAGCACGTGCGTGCTCATTCCTAACTACAAATAATAAAAACATGAACTAACTTATAATATACTCTTCATCTAAATTGCTCATGTGTGCTTGCTTTGCTTATTGCGAGACTTGAATATCCTTCCACTCTTTCAGCTTTGAAAAAAAGGAAGAAAGAAAGATAGGAAGTTGCTTGGTTGGAAGATTTGATACTTGGGCACCAAGAATGCAAGTCAAATAAACCCACCAGGGAGCCTGCCCGAGCAAGAAAAACATAAAGACAGAGGAGGACTTGTTTGGAACATTGGACACTTGCACGCCAAGAATAGATATCCTATTGGGATGGCTTGGAGGAGTTTTCATCGGTTTGTTTTTGTTTATGTGTTTAAAACAAATTTTATAATTTTTATTTTATTTTTTCATAATTTATTATTTTAAAATTTTAAAAAATAAAAAATATTATTTTAATTTTTTTTAAATAAAAAATATTTTAAAAACGAAAACCGCCACAATTCTGAAGTAAAAAATAAAATAAAATAATAATAACTGCGGATAAACCTCGAACCAACATTAAAATAAAGATAAACTCACTCTGTATAAAAACCCTAAATGTAAAAAAATTCTGTCTTGGCGAGCTAAAGATATATATTTATTTCTCTCTAACCAAGTAGCCTCTTCCTCCCTACAACTAAAAAACAAAAAAGCTACAACAATATCAAGTTCATTGCAATCATGGCAACAAGTAAGTTCCTCTCTTAATTTTCTCAAAAGAGTTCATGCTTTTAGCTTTTAATATTTGAACCCCGATCGATTCTTCTTTAATGTTTTGATGAATTGAATGTTTGTTCATGTGTTTCGTGTGATTTCTTGATGTGTGTTAGGGCTCATGTTTGAGAATTCATGTGAAGTTGGTGTCTTTTCAAAGCTCACTAATGCTTATTGTTTGGTTGCCATTGGAGGTTCTGAGAGCTTCTATAGGTAATTTCTTTTAAACGGTTTTCTTTTATATGTGCGTTTTGTTGATTAAAGATGGTTAAAGGAAAGAATACAAGTAAAATGATTTTGTTTTTATGATTGGCAATGTGATTCTATTATATATTGTGTTGTGTGCAGCACATTTGAAGCTGAGTTAGCGGACGCTATTCCTGTTGTTAAAGCTTCCATTGGAGGCACTAGAATCATCGGTAGACTTTGTGCAGGTAAAGGCTTTTTATCTTCTTTGTTATTTTGCAGCCTTATGATGTTTTACAAAGAAATTCTGACTTGTGTTATTGGTTTTGGTTTTAATGGTAGGAAACAAAAACGGACTCCTTGTGCCGCATACTACTACTGATCAAGGTGAGTAATACAGTTGTGAAAATGGTGTTTGGGGTAGTTGTATAAGATGCCGAATTGATGGTTTAACAAATCATTGTTGTTTTAGAACTTCAACACTTGAGAAACAGTCTACCTGATCAAGTTGTGGTTCAGAGAGTTGATGAGAGATTATCTGCCTTGGGAAATTGTGTAGCTTGCAATGACCATGTTGCTCTAACACACACTGATCTTGACAAGGTATTTTGAGCTCTTCCTTAGAATTCATTCTTTATTCCCTATTTATGTGCTTTTGATACTATATACTTGTTGACTATTGATTTCTTATGACTACTCTATATTATTGCATGCTTTTAGAGGTTTGTTCATTCTTTACCAAGTCTTAACTGTTTTGATCAGGGAACAGAGGAAATGATTGCCGATGTTCTTGGAGTAGAAGTTTTTAGGCAGACAATTGCTGGTAATGTTCTTGTGGGCAGCTACTGTGCTTTCTCCAACAAAGGTGGCTTGGTAAGATGTTTAATATACTTGGCTGATGCTTATTCAGGCACTAGATGTGAAATATCCAAGTACGCTTATCATTTTCTGAACCGATGACTTTGTGTTGCAGGTCCATCCTCACACATCCATTGAAGACTTGGATGAACTTTCAACCCTCCTTCAGGTGCCATTAGTGGCTGGAACCATAAACCGTGGCAGTGAAGTAATTGCTGCTGGCATGACAGTGAATGACTGGGCTGCATTTTGTGGGTCAGACACTACGGCTACTGAACTCTCTGTCATTGACAGTGTTTTCAAGTTGAGGGAAGCTCAGCCAAATGCTATGGTGAATGAGATGAGAAGCTCATTGATTGACAGCTATGTATGAGCCATTAATGTGGGCATGCTGTCAAAAAATATTAATGGTGCTATCTTGCCCTGAAAGGTTGAATCGCTTGATGGTCCTTGTTGAAAGTATTTTGATGCTCGACATCACATGTTTTATTATGAAAGATATTTGTTTGAAATACTATTTTTCACTAATGAAACAAGGAGAAGCTCTGTTATTTCCTTAGGGTTCTTCATAACTGTGGAGAACTAAAAATGGACATTGAAAGTTGGCATGCTGTTATTTAGAAGCTCTGTTATTTCCTTAGGGTTCTTCATAACTGTGGAGAACTAAAAATGGACAATGAAAGTTGGCATGCTGTTGCTGGTTTTGTATCATCAGTATTGCTGGATTGCCAAGATACGTCTCAACTCTGTTAATTTGTTTTCCAACTGAATGCCGATCATTTGAGATTTTAGCGTTGTATCTTGCAGCATGCTATATGCTGTACCAAGGTTCTGGTCAGATCTGAAGCTGCACATCACTAGCTTAAACTTTTTGGAATGGTAGTTTTATTAGTTGAGGACTGACAATTTTAGCTGATCAACGATTTAATTTTGGAAGATGCCTGATTCTGCGCTGGTCTAGCTAGTTCATGCATGGGAATTTTGACTCTTGCATTAAATTAGCTATATACCATTTTTTTTTCCAACAGCAGCAGAAAAATTTCGATTGACGGAATCTCCATTTAATCAAGTATGTTGTTTCCTTTGCCTAAAAATGCATGCAGTTGGGCTGCCAAACCTTGTGGGCTACTGGCCCGATGTTTTTTTGATTTTTTTACCCTGATATTCATCCTGTTTTCTCCTTTATTTTCTGACAAAGATGTGAAATTAATTGATGGGGGGTGCAAACCTAGTTTAAAAAGACAGATCGCCTAGATAGAATGAAGGACTCGGTCCAAAGTACACAACAGAAATCAAGAAGCTATTGTAACAACGTTTGATGCCTAAAAACAAAGAGACTTGGTGATTGGTTGAATAAAGCCCTTCCAAGGGCTCGATACATGGAAACACAAAGCTCTTCTATTAATTTCCTATTAATTTCATTTTCCTGCTGATACTGTCAACAGACAAAAAGAAACACAGTATCGACATACAATGGCAGAAAAATATTCAACTTTCTACAAACAATGGCAGGACTGACATATATTATAGATTGTAACTTTATGATGCTAGGTTGCCAGCAGAAGTTGAATTAAAGCTTTGTAAAAACCGTAGAACAAAAAATGCAGTTGCTCAAGCTATATTATTAACTAATTTTCTGCAGCCAAAAATTCGATGGCAGGGCTTCAAAATGCTGCCATCCAAAAGTTTTGAGTTCAACCACGAAGGTAAAACAGATTCGGTGCTGCTCTGTTTGTTTGAATGGGGAAACTATCTGTAGACTGTAGTTAAATAGACATATGGTAGTTGCATCATCTCACTTCATTAGCCTTATCTGCTCCATCTACTTTTACATCAGTCCTAACTTCTCCGCTGGTAGGCCTGGAAGATTTCAGTTCAAAATTCAAATAATGGCCAGAAACAAAGAAAGTTCGAATATTATCATGCTCTTCATGCTTGCTTCCAAACATGGTCTCAGCAACTTGGCTGATTAGGTAACAACTGGATTTCAACTTGAATTGGAATACAACTCTAACTCTGGTATCATCAACACCGAGGTGCATTTAGCCAAAAACTTTTATACTCTATTTATCTAATGCATGACAGTGTGTGAGTGCTTATCTAAATGAAAAATCTGCAGATTAGCTGTCGCATCTTGGAGAGTTGATTTGAGGGGACCTAAATGACCAACAATCTATAATGAAGAGGCCACTCAGCTCATGTATAGGAGATAGATTCAAGAGAAAATAGACACCTCAAGTAAAAAGACGGAGAGCACATGAGATCACATGTTATACGTCATTGTTAGGTCAATCTGTGCACACACCTTATCCTGGAAAACACAAGTCCAAGCCTCAGCAGTGTTTGATATCATAAGCATTCCTCTAATAAGACATATCTAGGATACCCTAGACCAGAAACCTGTCCAGCTATGTGCTATCACTGTGCATAGTGTACAGAAGCAACAAAATGCAATTTGCTGGACACTTGGATTTCGTAAACAGTCTCAAGGATCTAATTACTCAGAGCCTGGAGACTATGAACAGAGACTATGAATGAACACAACATATGATTTCATTCATTTAAGGGTCAAACTCTGCATCCCTTCTTGACTTTGGCATTTTTCCTTCAATAACATGACTTCTGTTTTTCCAAACTCAATTTTATTCTATTACAGAATGTGGATCACTATGAGATTTTGGTGGCTCATTTACTGAGCTCAAATGGTATTTCATATGTCAGATTAGGGTCATTAAACCAGATTAGAGGGTTGCTTTGTGAGGTTCATTTATTCCGAATTTATCCTTCTAGAGAAATTCCTTTTGCCTTTGACAAATTGTAACCTGGCTATTTTATTGTGAAGGTTATTTATAATTGATTGTCAATACAATCTTACAAACAGCAATAATTTCTTAATAAAGGAAAAGGGTCAGGAAAAGTGCACTTACAGTCCACTTAAAACTTTGATGGTGTCATAGAATAGCCATTGCAGAGTCACAACAGGTCCAACAAGCATTATCCTTATAGGAAGGCTTCTTGTAAATAAGTTGGAAAACCCAATTTTCCTCACAGCCTGCTTATGTGAAAGAAAGTTGTCTAGGTCATGTTCTGTAACAGTAAAGAGAAGTATCCTAAAAACACAATTTGAATAGCAGATAATACCAGAATAAGGCTATCAGCCTTTTTGCTATAAAGAGAAGCAACAATGTTATCAGCTGGATTAGAAATAAAGCTACCAACAGAGCCAGCAGTGTATCCAGCTAAACATGTCACCCCAAGCTGTTGAGCTTTCGAGCAATCCTCTTTCCTTCTTTTAAGAACATTACGGTAAAGAAAGTCTACGGAATGTTCAAATGTTGAGAACATAACCATAGAGACTGTGGAAAAAGATGTCACAAGTGTCAGTGCTCATGCATTGAGAAACTATCAAGGTCACAAATTTCAGACTATCGAGGTCCTTCATATTTCAAATTCAACTGATCTTGAAAGAGATAATATACATAAAAGGGAACACTTAAAGTTGGATGCAGTAAAAGGTGTGATGAACATTTAGTTGAACTGTACTTTAGAGTAATTTAAGTTCAAGGCTTGTGCAATTACATAGAAGGTTTCGACCCCATAGCGGAACAAGCCCTCTGTAAAAACTGCAATAGAGAATAAAATTTAACCTTCAAGCACACACATAATGACACCAAAAGGACCCAAAAGAATGAAGACATAGGTTATGAATTCCTTACCCAAGAAACCCTTCTGTTCTATAAACTTTTGGAAACCCATCAGCCAATCCTTTAGCAAAATGGGGCTGTGCTTGAACTCTAACTTTAACAGCTTCGAAGGGGCAGAGAGCCAAATTGGCAAAAACTTCAGCAGAGGCACTGCTCATAAAGAAAATAAAACTCCTGTTGCTATCAACCAACACGTTGGAGTAAGGGTCTTGAAATATTCATATAAACCAAATCGACAACCACCTTGAGCACCATAACCAAAGAACTTCCCTGCCCACCCTCTCCAAAAAGCAGAAGGCCCTTGCTCTCTCAACAAAGTAGTAAAACATGAGTATATGCTATAATACTTGACGGGGTTCACCTAAAAATCAAAATTAACAAAAACATGATTATTATTTGTTCGATGACCTCCAAAAGACAATTAAATTAAGTAATAAACATAAGGCCTCAATACAACTTATTCACTTGATGGGGATCACCGAAGAACATCATTCTAGGATAAAAATCCAACCTTCTATAAAAAAACACAAACAATAGATTCCACAACAGAATTAAGCAAGATATTCACCTGCATGTTTACTTTTAAGACATCAAGAGGCGTAATTGCAAGATGGGTGGTTCCAGCACTTAACATTCCACTAACAGCACAAAGAGCATAGTATCCTGTTGCTGCTCTGCAGTCTTGTGCTTTCAGTCTCCTTTGATCTTTCTCCATAACCATGCCAGCAGCTCTCTTGTTCTTTACTTGTCTTCAATTGTTAAGACATTTAAAAACAAAAACCTATTATAATTTCTCTTTCACAGAATCATAATTCTGTCTGAAAGTTGTATCGGATTTTACAGGACAGATGTTGTTAATTTCATCGAGAATCTGACAGCAACTCTGTAAGAATTTAGAAGGGTTTATGCCTTGCCTGATTTATGCTGTGTTAGTTTTTTTTTTTTTTTTTTTTTTAATCTAAGGTAGTGTTTCGTACCCTAAAAAATTCTTAATTTTAATATTATATAAGATAAGGAAAGAAATAATTTTATTATAGTCTTAAAATATAATAGGCAAGCTTTAGAGAATTAATTTTTATTGATCTAGGTCAATTTTTTTAAAAAAATCAAAATAATATTTTTTTTATTTAAATTTAATGATTTTTTATTATGGAATTTAAACCATGCCACAAGTCAACCTAACTTTTTGATTGAGTTAGGTTAGATTAAGTTAATATTTTCTTATTAATTAGTCTATTTATTAGGCTAACTTGGAGCTTTTCCTATTAAACTAGTTCATGTCTTATAACTAAAATTATTATATTATTATTAATTTTAATAATAAATATAAATTAAAATAAAAAAATAATATCTAAATATTCTTTATCGATGTAAATTTGATATTATTACATATTAAAAATAAAATAGAATTTTTACATTTTATTCTCTTGATGCATACAAAAATAGTTATAAAGAGTTTATTACAAGTCAAAACCCTAAAAAACCAATAACACCGTATGTATAAAAATACTATCAAAATGCTTAATTTTATTCCTCTATCTTCATTTTCAAAAAACTATTACAATCCTTTATATAGAAAAAAAAACTAGAAAACCCTAATTATACTTAATTAAAAAAATAAAAAAAATTATATTTAATAGAAAAAAAACTTGAAAAATATCACAATAAAAAATAGAGAAAGAGATAAAAAAAATAATTATGAAAAATATCTATTTTGTAGAAATTCTCATACATTAGTTTTTCTAGATTGAAAAAAACTCATTATTAAGTTTAATATTTATTAAAAATTATTTTTTACCAAAAATATTTTTTTAGTACAAGCTACCCCATCAATGGTAACATTGTTTACACACATTACCTCACCATAAGCCTCTAACACAATATATTTATGAAGGTTGTCCCATTATAAATACCTAACATAGTATTTTTTTACGGGTCATTATATCATAAGTCTTACCATCAAGATTTTATATGACAACAATTCATGTAAAAAAAAACAACACATTATTTTCTAGATGTCTTTATCTCGAGGGAAACCTCTTCATCCTTCCTTATACAAGCACATTTTATTACCTCTTTCTATCATGGTTGTTTTGCAACACACAATAAAACAAAATAAATACCAAGAATTGTCGAGTTCTCTTCCAACTATAGTTGTTTAATAACATATAAAAAACAAAATAACTATTATAATCCAATTTTGTACCTTATTTTTTCAAAACTTTTTCACAAAATCCAAAACTAGCAAAGAAAAAAATAAAAATTCAAAAAATATATTTTTGATTATTTATGTTATTTTAAATGTCTTTTTAAAGGAATTCAAAAAATTAAAAATTTTGATTTATTATTAAATATCTTTTTAAAAGAATTTAAAATTAAAAACTTACAAAATAAGTTTATTAAATGTAATGGTGGCTTTTAAGCTCATTTTAATCATGAATAAATAAAATGAGCCAAAGCTTAATTTATAATTCACCATGCTTTTAGATCCGACCCTTGTATTTCAAAAGTGAGGATTAGGCATAATGAAACTAGATATTATGTCACGTGTTAAGAAAAAATATAAACTTGCTATTGTGCAGCTAGATGACTTTTGTGTTCACTTTTATACGATGAGAAAATTGTTGAAGATTTGAAAGAGCGCTGGAGTAATTATGGCAAGAAGATCAATTATTATTTTATGCATTGGATTTTCTAGGTCATCATCTATTAAAAAACTTTTAATGATGAGTTGTAAGATGAGAATAAACTATATTTCGTTCAAGTTTTCACGAATAATGCTATAAATGAAGTCATTTTTATTTTTATTTTTTTGAATTAGATATGGGTCTTTATTCATTTGCTTTATGGGCTAGCTAGGATGACTGGACTTGGTCACTTGTTAATGGGTGGATAGAGTAACTAGACTTGACCACTAGTTAATGAGCTTAAATGTAACTGAACTTGGTTGTTTCACACTCTTCTAAAAGCCAAGGCTTATATTAGAATAGAAGACCTTTCGATACTTAAGTTGGTAAATATAAAAGGATAAATAATGTATAAGAAATAAAAGGACGATGAAAAAGCATATAAACTATATGTGTAAATGTTTATTTTAAGTGAACTTGCAAATGAGTTTACTTGTTTATTTATACACCTCGACCACGTGAGCTTACCCTAGAAGAGTGATATAATGATGAAAAATAATTATTTTTCCTTGTATGTAACTTAAAAAGATAAGTTGTTAATTATTATATTTTATTGTATAATTGATGAGAAAGTTGGTACTCAAAGTGACTAACATGAAAGACTAGTGCTCTTTAAGTAGATAGGTTCGTTGGATATAGTTATTAGCAAGAATGATAAACTCCCTTTAAAAAAATAGGTTAATGAGAGAAAAAAAAATGGCTAAGGGATATGTGTTAAAAAAATAGGTTAATGAGAGAAAAAAAATAACTAAGGAAAGCACACATCGTTTTAATAGTTTGTACATAAACACCAAAAACCATAATGCTATTCTAATTTTTCTTAGAAATCTTAACTTGCATTGTAGTTTAATTTTTAAGAATTTATACAGGATTGGTCCCTATAATGAATTTTTTGTTTGTTTGTGTTATCAACAAAAAAAAATGTATTTTCTTTATATGCATTACCAAATTTGATATGTTTCAATTTATTATCTAATTTAAAATATTTTATTAAAATATAACTTTCATGATTCCAGAGACTATATATATTTCGATAAGTTATATTAACTATTACTTAAAATGTGCATAACCAAGACTAACTTAAATGTTTATCCTTTTTTTTAAATGATCAATCCAATGATATTACTTAATTTTGTTATTTATCATATTATATATTTATTTGCAAGATTATTTTTTGGCAATTAGATAATAATTGAAAAAGGTTGCGCAACACATATTTTAGTGCCCATGCATCATCTATTATTCTTCATGTATCAACAATAAAAAAAAATAGATTTTTAATAAATTATTTATAATCAAGTCATAATATTCACATAAATTTTTTTCTTCCACTTTTTTATTAAATTTGAATTGAAAATAAATACAATAGAAAAAGCAAAATCACAATCACAATCATATCAAGATTGAGTGGGAAGATTATTTGTTATTATTTCTTTCAAAATTATTAAAGATAAGGAAAAAATTAAAGGACCTTATTGTATAAAAATTAACTTGAGAATACCTTTTAGGTAAATAAAAAAGAAATGAAAAAAACTAAGAGTGAAAAGAACATCAATCAACCGAGCAAGGAGACCCAAATTGGATGACCACAAGCCTAAGCTTAGATCTTGGGCTTTCTGCTTTCTAGCTTGGGCTTTCAACAGTTAGGCTTTGTAGAAAAGCAAACGTGCATGCAATTACACCTTCTTCACCGCGGATGCCACAGTAGACAACATCATTTGATTTTGGTATTGTGTCTTGTCATTCAAATAGTCATATACATGGAAACCTTGCCATTCTTTAGGAATGCAAAGCGACAATTAAGGGACAAAACATGCGGTAGAAACACTAAAATATGACTTAAATTAATCTTTCAAAACAGAAGAATAAAACAAAGTAGGAGGACTGATCATGCTTTTTTTCTTAATCATTACGTGTTATTCCATAGATACCTGCAAATATGAAGACTCAAGTCCATCATTCCGTTCAATTAAAGGTACGTCATCCAAGCTGACAGTAGTGAATTTATGAAATATTCCGCTCGACTGGGCTCAATTCTGAACTCTGATGCTCTGTGTTTATGTTGTTTTCTTTTTGTGCTTGTTATTGGCTGTTGATTACTGTGTTTTGGATTGCATATTTATGGTGAAGGGAAGTCTAGATGGAAGTGTATCAATCCATTTTGGCTGGTGGCAAATTTAATTTTATCGGTGGGGATGTTTGCTAGCCCTTTGTGATTATACAAGTGATTTATCTAATTCATTGACATCTAACGGGGACTTCTTTTCTTTTCTTTTTTTTCCTTTTCTATTTCAGAGTAGTAAGGCTATTCATTTCGAGTTAATTTTTAGAGTATTGACGGTGGACTTAACCAATAAATTTCAGACACTAATCGTTAAATGGTTGGTGTTGTTTAGACAATTCACTGGTGTTGAATAGGATTGCTAGGAGGGAAGGTGAAAAATAGGTTAAGATTAATAGAGGGTGATTTTCTGTCTCCCACTTGGGAAATAAGAAGCTATGATTTATATTCCTTGTGCCACACAACATCTTAAATTAAGCAGACAATGTCTATCATTTGAATTGCTTAAAAAAAGGAAGAATCTGGATATGAAAAATTAGTTATTTTACTAACATTAACATGCTGACATGGCCTAATGTCATTGTCGTCTCTGTTTGGTTTCTTTTTGTGTTTGGATTTTTAACTGGTAACATATGACCAGAGACATTTTTTTCAACCATGTCTTTTGGACTTTCTTGGCAGGTACATTCTCTCCCCCCAAAGTTTTAGAGAAAGATTCAATGCTTTTGGAAAATTACTAAATGTGCAAACCAAACCCAAGATTTAATTGCTTCATAACTTATTTTCATGAGCATGCATTAGTATACATTCAATGCCGTCAAATGGATCGTGAGTTCTTTTCTTCGATTTGGCGGTGACTTTTTTCACAACATATATATAGTTGGTATTCGTATTAATTTCTTGACATTTTTTTATGCAGGCTTGGTGAATCCTATACTTTTGAGGCAGCCCATATAAGTGTTTGATCCGAAAAGCTTGACAGCAATCCCTTCTCCTCTGATATAAACTCTATTCCAGGGAAAGGAGGGTTGTTAATCGGTTGTAAAGATGAGGGGAGCTTTTCTTGTAGCACTTGCTGCTACGGTGGGGAATCTGTTGCAAGGATGGGATAATTCAACCATTGCGGGTATTTACATGCCAGCATACCATTATTTTCATATAATATAGAAATCAAATATCTTTTTTGTTCATTGCATTATTTATTGTCAAAGTTGCATTCCGGTCGTTTGCAATCCATGCTGTGATTGTTGATTCATGAGCAAACTGGTATTCTTTATTTTTCTTGTCCTCAACTCTTTCTTTGATTGCCGAGAATATGAAGATATTAAAGGACATAGAAGTTTTGAGTCCATAGAGTTAATGGAAATCTCAACTTTAGGCGCATCACAAGGCTTTTGATTTACAGTGATGAAAGTAAAGTCTATGTAAGATTCGGAAGAAGGGAAAAAAACATGGCTTCCTATCAATTTGCGTTGTGGAACTAAATATTGTGGCCTTCTGTTTTCAGGATCCATTCCTTACATCAAGGAGGAGTTAAATTTGCAGTCTCAACCAGCAGTAGAAGGGCTGATTGTAGCCATGTCAATTATCGGTGGCACTACAATTACAACATTTTCTGGAACAGTATCAGATATATTCGGAAGACGTCCGATGCTGATAATGTCGTCAATTCTTTATCTTCTAAGCAGCATAATTATACTATGGGCTCCCAATGTTCATGTCCTACTTTTGGCGAGACTACTTGATGGTTTTGGAGTTGGTCTTGCTGTCACTCTTGTTCCTTTATATATATCTGAAACGGCTCCGTCTGAGATGAGGGGGCAATTAAATACACTTCCACAGTTTATGGGTTCAGGAGGAATGTTTTTGTCATATTGCATGGTGTTTTTCATGTCAATGATGGATTCACCAAGCTGGCGGTTGATGCTTGGGACCCTGTCAATCCCCGCTGTCATTTATCTAGCATTGACGCTTTTTTTCTTGCCTGAATCTCCAAGGTGGCTTGTGAGTAAAGGAAAGATGATCGAAGCTAAACAGGTTTTGCAGAGACTTCGTGGTAGGGAAGACGTTTCAGGTGTGTTTATAAGCTTGCATTCTCAGTTGAACTCTTCTATTTCTTCCATGTGGTTGAGGTTTTTGGTGGCAATTCTAAAGCTCCTTTGATCTGCAGGTGAGCTGGCTTTGCTACTTGAAGGTCTTGGTGTTGGGACCGAGACAACAATAGAAGAGTACATTATTGGCCCAGCCAATGAGATCACTGGTGAAACTGATGCGAAAGAACAAGTTAAATTATATGGGCCCGAGGAAGGTGTCTCGTGGATTGCCAAACCCGTCACCGCTGGATTCAGTAGTTTAGGGATGCTGTCCCGTAACGGCAGTTTGGCAAACCAAACCATGCCTTTGATGGATCCACTTGTCACTCTATTTGGAAGTGTGCATGAGAATATGCCTACAACGGGAAGCACACGCAGCTGCATTTTTCCAAACACTGCAAGCATGGTGAGTGTTGGAGAAAATCAAGGTAGAAATGAACAGTGGGACGAAGAGGGCGACAAGGATGGCGAGGACTCTTATCCAGAAGGTTCTAGAGCTGATTCTGATGACAATTTGCGAAGCCCGTTACTATCACACCAACATTCTAGCATGGAAAAGGGCATCAGTCATTGGCGCAGTAGCAGCCTCGTAAATTCTGGGGAAGAAGGTGCTATGGGTATTGGTGGCGGATGGCAGCTGGCATATAAATGGTCTGAGAAGATAGGTAAAGATGGTAGAAAGGAAGGAGGGCTTCAGAGGATATACTTGCACCAGGAAGGTACTATTGGTTCTCAGAAGCATTCAGTTACTTCCTCTGCTGGAATTGACATTCCTGAAGATGAGTTTGTACAAGCTGCTGCTCTGGTTAGCCAACCTGCTGTTTGTTCCAAGGACATACTGGGTGAAGCATCAGAAGGTCTAGCAGCTATTCACCCATCAGAAATTGCCGCTAAAGGTCCAAGCTGCGGTGACCTCTTTGAACCAGGAGTTAAGCGTGCATTGATTGTTGGAGTAGGGCTTCAAATACTCCAGCAGGTATATCAGGACATTTTGCAACACGAGTTGTTTATATGAGATTGCTCCTTGTTACAAATTCTGCTCTTTCTGGATTTCAACAACCGATCTTTGAATTTCATAACTCTCTTAGCTGACTGCTTTGTTTGAGATAAAACATCGGTTTTATTTGGTTTTATCATTTGGCTCAAGAACGCAATTCAACAATAATCCTTTACCTGCTCTGATGCATAACATTTTGTCGTTCATCAATGAACTAATTCTTGTTTTATCAATCATCGATTATAATATTAAACGTAGATTATTAAATGTTCCATCTTTCTTCTTATTTATGCTTCATGTGTAATCTTCTTGTTTCTACAGGTTGCTGGCATAAATGGTGTTCTCTACTACACACCCCAGATTCTTGAGCAAGCAGGGGTGGTAGTTCTTCTATCAAGTCTGGGCTTGAGTTCAGCTTCTGCATCTTACTTGATGAGTATTCTCACTACATTCTTGATGCTTCCCTGCATATTTCTTGCCATGAGACTAATGGATGTCTCTGGCAGAAGGTCAGTTTCTTCTAGTTAAGAATTTTTGGTTTTGTTCATTTAGAAACTCAGTTCTTTATATTTCTAGTTGAGAGCCACTTCTGCCAACAGACTCTTTTGCTTCCTTCAGGTCTATTTTGCTGTACACCATTCCTATCTTGGTAGCAACGCTAGTTGCTTTTGTCCTTGGCAGTATTGTCAACATGGACTCGTCTTTGAAAGCAGTGATCTCTACTGGCAGTGTTATGATCTATTTGAGTTGTTTCGTTATGGGCTTCGGAGTAATTCCAAACATCCTCTGTGCTGAAATTTTCCCGACTCGTGTTCGTGGCATTTGCATCACAATATGTTCTCTGACATACTGGATTGGAAACATCACGATCACGTACTCGCTTCCTGTTATGCTAAACTTCTTTGGCCTTTCTGGTGTCTTCACAATCTATGCTATTGGATGCGCGGTGTCATGGATTTTTGTTTTCTTGAAGGTTCCTGAGACAAAGGGCATGCCCCTTGAAGTCATCACCGAGTTCTTTGCTGTGGGTTCCAAGAATGATTGACCTGAGCATCCTACTAGAGATCAAATCTCACTGTTGTTCTACTGGAATAATTCCCTGTTTTTTTATTTTTTTGGACCTGTCAATGTCCTACCCCTCTTTCTTTTTTTGTCATTTTTAATGTTGGGCACTTGCTGATGTTGGTTCAGCAGTGGCTAGTATGGCAGTCTAGCAGAGATAAATCGTTGGCACAGAAAGTGTTTCAGGAGAGGAGAGTACATCAAATTTCTATAATAGGCACTACAGCAAAAAGAAAAATTTTGGTTTTCACAAGTGAGTAAATCACTTGCTGATGTAGGTTTTCACACTTGCTGGTGTCTTCACAATCTATGCCATTAGTATCTTTCTATTCAATAATAACCTTGCTATCGTGTCTTCTTTATCATCCATCCTATTAGGTCTAATTATTCAATTATCTCTATTTTCTTGTGATAAATCATCACACTTCTAGATGTTCACACAAACTCTATAATATTTGATATAGTTATTTATAATAATAACCTGAAAAGAACTTTTTTCTTATAATTACTTCCATTTCATTTCAAATTTTTATGGGTATCTTTCTATTACTTAATTTTTTCAATTCAAGTCAATCCCATCAAATAATAGTATGGTTCATAAATTCAATAACAAATTTTATTTTCTTTACCCCAAAGAAATGATGATAGTAAAAAATCAATTTCACTTTCTTTTCTCATTCCAAATAAATTTTCAGATAACTTTCTGTTTTTAAAAATTAAAATTTTTATCTTAATAATATCTAAATGTAAACCCAAATCTCTATCAAATCATCCTAAAATCAATTCTTTATGCCTATTTTTTTATGGTTGAACTACTCAAGCGACCGAACTATCTCGAGACTTTGGTTTCTACATGGCTGAAACCTAACAATATAATTATTATCAAAATTCTTAACCTTTTCTTCTATATTTTTTATTATAGATTTTTCTGAAGATAAATTAATTCATTTCATGGACCTTTTTCCTTGCAAACCTTTATGGTCGGAGCATCTATCTTAAAGATTAGCTATTTAAATTTTCAAACCAATCATCTTAAATGAATTAACTCCAATTATTATTGCATAGTCAAATAACCTCATTTAGGATTATTCATATCTTTCAGTGATGGTAATTTATTCTTAGTTGACATCGTCAAGAGTTAAAAATTAAGGTAATAGCAATACAAACACATATATATACTCTGTCACGTGTTTATACTCAATAGATCTTATTTCTCTCATGTTTCATATAAATCTTTGGATTTTCACTCTATTATGCTCACCTATATCTTTTACCACTTAAGTCTCAAGATTTTAGTTATTTAAAGAACTAGTACACAAAAAAATAAAAATTAATATCTTAATGGTCTAATCAAATAATATAAAGACTCAATAAACAATAAAAAATAAAAATTATTAATACAAAACTAAAAGTATGAAATTGCAGATATCAATATGAATTTGTGTAAAATATGAATGACACGGAGACAAAAAAAAAATATATTATGACAATTAGAAAACTAATACTAAAAATAACAAAAGCATTATATATATATATATATGTTGTGGTGGAAACTAATATGCAAAAACAGTCTATTTTTTTTTTAAAACAAACTCAAGAAAGACTAACCAAATAAACTTAAATATCTCAAATCAAGATTTATCTCCAATAAACCTCAATAATTAATATTGTTTTTAGATTTAAATCAAAAGTGGTTGAATTTTATATTTCTTATATTAAGATTTGAGACAAACCCTAAAAATTTATTTTTCTTGTGATTTTTATTTATTATAAAACTTTATTTAATCAATATCACAAATAATATTTTTTTTAATTTGATGTTGCAACTAGTTTTTTAAAAAGATAAAGAACTCAGTAACAATAAACTATGTGAAAAACTAAAGATAAAAAGGATATAACATGATTTAAAGCCTTGCTCTAATATCATTTATGCAAACCTCATGGATATAAAGATCCAAAAACTCAAATTCAAATCTATTTTTTCAAAGAAAGCTACATTCAAACTTGTAATTAAGTTTAATATAATGATTATTTGTATCTAGGTACAACAATTATAGAAACTAAGCCTCCACACAAGGCCTACAAAGAGACACAAATGAGAAGCTTAAAAGATATCACGAAGCTTGGTTATTTCTTTGATAATTCAGAGTAGCTCAATGTAAAACTAAATTAAGATAATCCTCTCATTATCACATAATAGATTATTTTAAAATCAAATTCTGTAAAAAAAAAATCTAAATACAAGATAAATAACCCTATTTATAATAAGTAAAACACGCTAAATAATATTTAAAAAAAAGTTCTAAATAAAATAAAATAAAAAGTCATAGATCAAATAAAAAATTAATACAACTCTCACATGATAACTCTTAGACTTTATCATAAAGCCTTCTCAATATTTGATTGCTATGAAATTTTAACTCTATATAAAAACAGACCTTTAAAACTATTTGAAAATATTTTAGCTCGATTCAATAGTTGAATAAAAAAATATACTTTAGAGAGTAAAATTATGCATTGGAGAATATAAATCTAAAATCATCTTTAATGTCCTTAAATGATATATATATATATATATATATATTGTCAATGAGGAAATCTATAAAACAAAAGAAAATATAAGTTGTTGACATGAAACCTTTACTAAAATAATCTTAATTGTCTCCATCTATATTTTTTTATATAGAAAAAAATTCTTATTAAATAAGAAGTTCACAAAACATAAGGAAACAAATAGCAATATAGAACAACTTTTGACTTAACATCAAACATGTTCTTTCTCATCTAAATGAATTACTAGGAGTATTATATATACATGGAAAGTTTGAAATGTTTAGTTTTTGACTCAACTAGAATTGTAGAAAAATTTCACTTGTAGCTCAAAATATGGTCCAAACAGTATATAAAGGTATAGTCTAGCAAATTCACAACTTGTTAACCCAAATATCCATAATCAATTTTATCCACCCCTCTTGAATCTTATTAGTTTCAGACCTTATAATATGTATCTTGGTGTCCTTTAATAGATGTTTTAGGGATGCTCACTAATTTGTATAAATAATATTAAAAATTATTATTATTATTATTTTCATTAGTATTGGTGTTATTTAAAAAAAATTAAAAATATTACTAATATATATATAGTTATATTCATGTTATTTTCTTTCATGTTTGTACCTTGTAGGAATTTGAGTAAAATAAAAGATATTTTAGATTTTATTAACATTGATAACATTAAATTATTAAATTAGTGAATTTATAAATAACCTAACCTTCTTGATGCGAAGGATTTAAATTAGAAGACTATTGAGGCACCTTATCTATTTTGACTTTGGATGATAAATATATCTATTTTGATGGTGTGATGAACTTAGTAAAAATGACCATCTGCTGGAATGTCTACTTGATGACTTTCCCTACATATTATCATAAGATCAAGATCCTTATTTCTATGTTAATAATGGAGATAATGTTTTATTTATATTTTTTTTGTGTTAAAACTTTTTACTTTCTCAATATTTTGACATATTGTTAATGCTAAATTACTTTAAGTTAAAGTTTTTTTTAGTCTTAACTATTTAGAAATGTTTTAAAATTAAAAATTATGTTTAGATGTTTTACATTGTGTTTGTATTGTATAATTTGAGATTCATTTATTTTTATATTTGAATTAGGATAATGTATGTTAAATTAGTATTTTAAAATGTGTGTTACTCACACAATACAAGATCTCATAATAAAACATTGAAATGCTTTAAAACTAGAATAAAAAATAAAACGCTAATTAGAATAGAATTGACAATCTTGATTTAGATGTTGAATGTTAGATGAACTCTACATGTTTGTAGAAGATACAAGTTGAAGAAGTCTTGTTATTCTAGAAATGAAACACTTTATTTTGTTGATGGAGACTTAGCTTTTTAACCATGGAACAAGTTCCCTTCTACTTCTTCAATTTTATTTGTATATCATATCTATGTTAGGCTAAAATTTGTGTTGGAACATTTAAAAGTTAGAAGTTTATTCATACTCGATAAGAACAGCAAGTGAAGGAAAAGTTGCATATTTTTTTATTCACACTCAATAAGTAAGTGAATGAGAAGTTGCATGTAGAGATGATATTTTTTTACTTGGTTAGATTCCAGGGAAAGTTAATGGAAGTTTATATAGTTACTAAAGTTTTATTTAGCAGTATGGTTCAACTCTGATTTAAAAAATTAGTTTTGAATTATTTTTTATGTTTTTTATTATCTTTATATATTGAAGTCAAAAATAAATTTTAAAAAATAAAAAAATATATTATTTTAATAAATATCTAACTAAAAAAATGTTTTAAAAAATATCTACCATGCTTCTACACATTAAAATTTTTACCAAAAAGCGGAAACTATACAAATATGGAAGGATGGTGGCATAAGCGAGTTCTCTGTATCTTTCCATGATCGCTTCATTGTCTAGGCGGTTGTTGCTTGTCCCTTTAGTGCTTTGCAATTATGCTCGGGAGGAAAAAAAAAGACATTGCGTATCCCTTTCAACCCTGATGTATGAGATATTTACAATCTTTTTCCTACAAGGATAACCTCGGATTTGTGGTAGATGGTGTGCTTTCTGTAGGATAAAGAACAGAAACCCCTCTCTAGCCTCTTTTGGAATATCACCACTTTCCAACGTTGGATTCATTAGATTGGATAAAACGCATAAGATAAGGGCTAAGGCATCTACTTTATGCTCTCTCTCTTCTCCTGATTTCTCTTGCGTGCCAATTCACTATTTTTGTGATGTGATGCCATACGCAGAGAAAACGAGTTGGGAGTTGAAGAAACTGGAATTCGAAATAGATGGCAAACAGGTAATGGATCGAGAGGGAAATAATTTATTAAGAAATTGCGGGTGCTCCAGGGTAGAACGCAAAGAGAACATTATTCAAAAAGGAATATGTAGATGCTGGATGATTGCCCGAGCTAGAATCTTGATTTATGCCATAATTTAAGCAAAAGTGGAAGGGGGGTATCAAATGTCAATGACCCCTTGGAAGTTTTCTTGATAGAAAATGAATCTTCAAAAGCTGAAGTGTGAAAAAATTGACTTTAAAGTGCCTCTCCTTCATTGCCAGTGGAAGTTTAGATCCAGCCGCAAAGACAATCAAAAGGGTGATTAAAGAGCTAATGAGAGATTATAAAACTAACGAGTGTTTTTACTCCAATAATAACACTTGAATCAAAGAGGTGTCTCATCAGCCCAGGTACGGATGACAATGCTCAGAACCTTATCCTGAAATATTTTAATCTCATCGAGTGAACACCAGCCACGCTTAAGATCTAACCTGGTAAGAGCTTAATCCTGTTGTGCAATAACTGGCCCGAAGGTTCAAACTGGAGACTTCATGTGTGTGTGTGTGTGTATCAATGCTCAAAATGGAGACCTGGAGAGAGATAAATTAGCCTTCAAATTCAAAAAATGTACTAAATGATACAGCCCGTTAAAATTCGCTGACACACGCACGCACACACACACAGAGCCAGCTTACGATCCGTAATTCGGTCATGCTAAGCAGCTTCACAGTACAACCCAAAGCTGTTCTCTTTATTTGTCAAGGCAAGAAGGCGCCTGCATCATGGGCACAATTTATATTACAATTATTGGCATTGCAGTCTTCTCTAGCGCTCAACTCAACCTCAGTGGCATTTCCACCACCACAAGAGGAGGAGGAGGTGGAAGCAGGAAACGGACCACATTTCTGACACCTAGCCACCACCAAAATCTGACGGCAAGAGGGACAAGAGGAATGAGACCCGAGCCATTTGTCAATGCATCCAACATGGAATCCATGTCCACACTGAGGCAAAACCCTCACTTCATCTCCTTCAATAAACTCACCTAAGCAGATTGCACACTCTGTTGTTCCAAAACTGGTGGTGGCGCCACCACCTCCGGCAGAGTAAGTAAACCTGGGGAGAAGCTGGAGGTTCTTCTTCTTCACACCCTTGTTAGCTTTGGCCTGAGGGGGTGGCCCGCTGGAGAAGCCACCGGTGACACGGCGGAGCCAGGCACAGCGAGCCGCCGCTATGAGGCCCACCACACATATCAATGCACATAAAAGAGCTGCTAATATAACGACAAAGTCGGACTCCAGGTTCACCGCCGCTGGTGGCTCAGCCGCCTTGGTGTTGAGTATTCTGGTAAAGCGAGGCATGAATGATTGCAGTGGAGCAGAGCAAGGATCCGGATGTTGAGTTGTTGGAATGTTGATGAAGTAAATGGAGATATCAAGAATTGAATTCTTGGAGGAGGTTCTTGTTTTTATAAACAAAGAGAGGGGTGGGTTGGGGTTTTTAAGAGATTCAAAGATTGGTAGGCAGTTTCAGTTCCCATGGGGAGAGTAGAGAATGTAATGAAAGAGGGGATGGGAGCAATTACAGAGTCAGTGGAAGTAGGGGGCAGGTCCTCCTTACTCTACTATCATCATTATCATAATTATAATTATAATTATAATTATTATTATGGATAAGATACCCTGCAATTTCTTAGTTGGACCAATTTGTTTGATTTTCAATTATAGTCAATTGGTTGAAACAATAATATCTTTAGGAGTTTTGGTATGTTTGATTTTCAATTATAGTCTAACTTTAATTCGAATTGAATTGATACATTTCAAATCTTCATTTCATTTTCTGTTTGAATCCAGTGTTATTTTAGTATTGTAGTATATGGTATTTTAAAAAAAAAAAATCAGTTTAAAATAATATTTTATTATTATTTTTTTACTTCAGTACATTAAAAATATTTAAAATTATCTAAAAAAATATTAATTTAATATTTTTAAAATAAAAAACAATTTAAGCTTTAAATAAAATATTGGAGGATAATTCATATATTATGAAGTAAGTTTAAGGAGTAAAAAGTTCAATGATAATAATGATGAGGATTTCATGTAGTTAATTTAAGTAAGTAAATTTAAATATAGCGTGGGAGAGGTTGATAAATTCTTTGTTTTTTTTTGGATGGGGATTAAAAAAATCATTATTTTTTAATTTTTATAATTATGATATAGATAGTTTATTGGTTAAGGAGTAAAAAGTTCAATGATGATGATGAGAATTTCATGTAGTTAATTTAAATAAGTAAATTTAAACATAGTTTGGGAGAGGTTGATAAATTCTTTTTTTTTTTATGGTTAGGGGGTGAAAAGAATTATTATTTTTTAATTTTTATAATTATGATATAGTTAGTTTTTTGTTTTTCAATTCTCAAGTGCCGTGATAACAAAAAGTTTAAGATCTATATGAGAGATTTTAAATTTAAGTTAGGACATGTATTTTTAAAAAAAACTTGAGATAGTTAAAGTTTTAGTGGTTCATTTAAATTTATAAAATATATTTTTTAGGAATGAAGTTTCTTTTTATCTAAAAACAAAAATAACTTGCTTTTCACTAATTGTAATGAGAATGATTTTTTATATTGAGAAGCATGTGATATTATTTTATTAATGTTATTGTTGTTGTTGTTCACTTGAATTATCTTACTTTTTTTGAAAGGTTAAATTTAATGTTGCTAGTAAAAAAAAAAATTATCTTTGCAAATAAGGTTAGATGCACCTAAAGTGTAAAATGTTGTTTCAATTAACTGATCGATCTTAGTATATTAATAGCTATTTTTCTTCTTGATCTTTTTATTGTTTTATTTAAACATTTGAGATGGTAATAACAGTTATTTTTTAAAATAATTTTTATTTAAAAATATATTAAAATAATTTTTTATTTTTAAAAATTTATTTTTAATACCAAAATAATTCAAAATACATAAAATTAATTTGAAAAAAAAATATTTTAACGAAAAAAACTTCGGTTGAAACGCCACTCCAAATGCCCTTATGCTATTTTGAGTTAAAAGGTGTAATGTGATCAAAATTATAACACATAAACAGGCTGTCGGTGGATCATATGAGCCTTATTCAAAGAAAAAGGGGGAAAAGTCCTAAAGATTACTAGTGCAATTCTGCATTCACATTACTTTGGTGAAGGAACTCTCATTAATCCCAAAAGGCAAATGCATCTATCAGCCAATCGCTTGATATAAAATGCATGCATCCTTATTTAATTACTTTAAGGTGCTGGGGAGCGCTATCTGATTGTGTTTTTAAAGAACTTTGATTTCATGGGGCGGAGCGTCGGCTCAAAACAATCCAGAAAGCACGAGAAATGCTAAGTAAATATTTTTCATGAAAAAGAAGGCAACGAGGTCTTCTAATTATACCTAATTTTAGGACCAAAGAAGCACAGCTGTTTCCTGGTTTCTTCTCCTGGCATTTAATTAATGAGATTCAAAGAAAACGGATAATGGGGTTTGTTTGCGATAGAGGCGTGGTTGGGTTTTTGTTGTTAGACCACAAAAAAAAAAAAAAACCCTAACTAGCTACATTTGGATCCCTAACATACACTTGTAATGAATAGCCAAGATCAGGTCAATATGGCCTTGCTATATATATCTTGCGGTCACATGAATATATCAAGTTGTATTTCTTAGGGTCGAAGACAATGTATTCATCCCATCTCAAAAATTATTTGAAGAATCTCTTTTTATATATATTAATTTAATAAAGATGTTTGTTGCTCCCTTTATTTTTTAAATTGAAAGATATTTTTTAAAAAATAAATAAATTTTTTAATAATTTAAATGGTTTTGATGTGGTTTTGTTAAAAAAGTTAAAAATGTATATTATTATAATATATTTTAAAATAAAAAATAAAAAAATAGTAATTATGCTCATAACTAGGTGGATGTCAAAGTCCAAGATTGACAAGGATGCATGAGACCTTGGTGTGTGACATGACCAATACCATCATGGTAGGCAACTGATGCCACGTGCATATCGATTCAAAAAATAGAAGTGACTAGCTTTATAAATTGAAATAGCACCCCCCCAGTTCCGTCTGTGGAAGGTAAAGCTGATTAGTTCGTGTCATGTCATCTTCGAATTAAATCCTATGGTACGGTACCTTTCCAAACAGTTACTTGCATTTATTTTTTTAATTAGTTTTATTATCCAGATAGTTTGTGCGGAACTCGTTTCAAATAAATTTTTAAATCTTCAAATTATTAACTATAATGATCAATTGAGTTATCTTTTAAGATTATAACTGATATTTATTTATTTGGTAATATGATGGTACATTCTACCATCACAAATTTAAAATTTTAAGTACAATTATATGTATTATCAAATATGAAAAAGAAAGATATATCAATTAACAAATAATTTTTTTTCTATTTGGTTAGAAAAGCAATACAGAAAGTACCATAAAACCGTACCAGTATTGGTTAAAAAATTATTGATTAACAGATAATTTTATCTTAAACATGGATTGAGAAGTCTTTGAAAAAGAGGGCTTAACAATGTACATGGAACATGGGCTGTCATGTTAAAGTTATTGTTGATGGATTATAATACAAGTAAAGAAAAAGGAAAAGAAAATGCGGCTCAGACCAATGGGCACACAGACAACCTTTGAGTTCAGCTTTAGGGTTATAGCGATGGTGACCGGACAGTTTTATATCAACGTTTTATTGTAGATTATACACAGTACAATCCATGCTAAAACTAGTGTGTTGTTCTCAGTGGGCAAGCTTGGTTCAGCGGCATGTGAGCTTTTTTCAGGAGGCTTGTTAATAATTATGTTAATTATTAATTTCATATTTTTTATAGTATAATTACCGAATGACTATTAAAATAAGTTTTCTTTGATTCAGGGCTTCGCAGGTTTTCTATTTTTTTTTTTGCATGTCAATTATTTAAATAACTCTAAAAAAAATTTCTTTATTATAGATATAATGTCATTTTAAATTTTATTAAATGATTTTTTTTTTAATTTTTATGCTAGTGAGCACGTATGTTAAAATTCAAAAGCGATTGGCACTGTTCATACCCTTTTAATTGGCATGTGTGCTACATAACACGACATTCAATATAATTCACTACTCTTTACTATTATTATAAGACACGGTATTCAATATAATTCACTACTCTTTACTATTGTTATAAGACACGTGTTCCCAGCAAACATGTGAAGGAGTTTCATGAAGAGGTTTTTTTCTCATTCTTTTTTTCTCTCTCTTTCCTTTCAGAAAATTATGCTGACCATGGTAAAATAACAAGAAAGTTTAGTTATTTATTTGTTAAGTTAAATTAGATCTTTGTTTTTTTATTGCAATGTATTTAGTCTTAAATCATCTATTGAGTTTTTTTTTCAATTTCATTCATTGATACTTTATTTTATATCAGATTTGTTATTTATTCTTTTAATTGCAATGTATTTGGTTTATGATCATTTATTAAGTTAATTGTTTTTTTAATTTTATCCTTTTACACTTTATTTTTATATTAGATTTGATCTTTATTATTTTAATTGTGATATTTTTTTTTCTTGAATCAATTATTAAATTAATTTATTTTTAAATTTCATCCCTTGATATTTTATTTTATATCAAATATGGTCTTAATCCCTTTGATTGTTAGTTTTAGTTATTCTTATTCTTTTATTGATTGAAATTTTTTTTAATTTCATCTTTTATAATTTGTTTTTATTTTTATGTGTCATATTTAATTGCCTTTTCTTTTCAAATTTATATTTTCAAATTATTTTTAATTTCTTTTTTCAAGTCTATCCCAAACTATTTCGGTTGGTTTAGAACTTTAAATTGTTATTTTTTAGAGTTTGCCTTTTACATTGCGATCTGCCCTCATAATTTATGTTACAAATTCTAAAGGTTAGACTGGGTTGGCTTCAGTTATTTTTAAAAATTTCATCTATCATCATTGAGTTCATAGAAAATTGGTTTTCTTAGTTTTTTTTAGATTATTTTTTTAATTTAATTTTTATTTTTAATTTTTCCATTCAGTTCAATATTTTTTATATTTAAGATCTGATCCTCAATATTTTGATTTTTAATTTTTAATTTTAGCCTTTTATCAAATTTTAATTTGTTTTCAATTTTATTTTTAGATCCATAAAATTTCTTTATTATGGATGTATGGTCATTTTAAATTTTATATTATGTTTTTTTAGATCCATAAAATTTCTTTATTATGGATGTATGGTCATTTTAAATTTTTAATAATTTGATGTGTGTTTGTTAAAATTCAAAAGTGGTTGGCATCGCCTACTTTTTTTAGGTGGCGTGTGCACTCCACAACACTGCATTCGATACAACTTATTATCCTTTGTTATAACAATGAGACACATCTTCTTCAACAATACTTGAAAGAGTTTCGTCAAGGAGTTTTACCCTTCCTTTCTCTTTTTCCTCCTTTTTTCTCTAGAAAATTATGCTGGCCACTGTAAAATAAGAAGAAAATCTAGTTATTTATTTGTTAAGTTAAATTAGATTTTTATTCTTTTAATTGCAATGTATTTTGTCTTAAATTATCTATTGAGTTAATTTATTCTTTTAATTTTATTTGTTAATGTTTTATTTTTATATCAGATTTGCTACTCATTCGTTTCATTGTAATGCATTTGGTTTATGATCATTTATTAAGTTAATTTTTTTTTCAATTTCATCCTTTTACACTTTGTTTTTATATTAGATTTGGTCTTTATTCTTTTAATTGTGATGTTTATTTATCTTGAATCATTTATTAAATTAATTTGTCTTTAAATTTCATCCTTTAACATTTTATTTTTATATCAAATATAGTCTTAATCCATTTGATTGTTATTTTAGTTATTCTTATTCTTTTATTAATTGAATTTGTTTTTCAATTTCATCTCTTATGATTGGTTTTATTTTTTGTGTGTCATATTTAGTTCCCTTTTCTTGTCAAATCTATATTTTTAATTTTTTATAAAAAAAATTTCAAATTTATCCCTAACTATTTTGGTTGATTTAGAACTTTATATTATTATTTTTTGGGATATGCCTTTTACATTTGATCTAACCTCATAATTTGTGTTACAAATTTTGAAAGTTAAACTGAATTGACTATAGTTATTTTTAAAATTTTCATCTATTATAATTGAGTTCATGGAAAATTGGTTTTCTTAGTTTTTTTTTTTTATTGTTTTTTTAATTTTTTATTTTTCCGTGTAGTTCAATATTTTTTTTATATTTAAGATTTGATCCTCAATATTTTGATTTTTAATTTTAATTGTTTTCAATTTTATTTTTAGATCTATAAACTTTATTTTTCATTTTTTTAAATTTGGTTTTTATTTTCTTGATTTTTATTTTTTTTTAATTTTCAATTCATTTGTTAATTAATATTTCTTCAATTTTTCCCTTCAATTCAAAATTTTATTTTATCCTCTCAATTTTTTTTCAAATGAGATTCTCTTAATTTCTTTTCTTATCCTTTATTTTTTTATTTTTTTATTTTTTATTGGGATTTGATCTCCTTATATTCCCTATTATATCTAGACTATACTCAAGAGTCAATTTAAAACAATTATAAGGTCACAAGTTGAGTGGGTTGACTCAAGTGAACTCAAGTTAACTATATCCTTTTTGTTTTCTAAAAAAAATCAAAATAACATTATTTTTTTAAAAGAAAAAAAATAATAAACAAGTTTTGACTGGATTTTGCTAAGGTTAACTGAAACATTGGTGAACATAGGTTATTGATAGTATTACACTAAATCAATTCTACCCCAATTATTTTTAAAACTCAAGTCAATTTAAACCAGGAATCACCTAGAACATAGGTCAACCCGTCAAGTCAATCTAAGTTTTCAAACAATTGCTTTACAGAAACAACACTTCCGGTTTAGTCATCATATAAGGTTATAAGTTTAAAAAATTAACAAATGTTAACAAAATTTCTTTTCTCAATTACATCATTTAAAATTATTTGTTTTAAAAAATAAACTTTATTATTTATTTTAATTTTCTTTTCAATTAAGTTATTCCTATTTCATGATCTAGGAGAAAGGTTTATCTAGGTGCCCTAAATTTTTTTAGAAGTATTTTTTATATTTTTTTTAAATTCTTTTTAAAATTAATTTTTTTATTAGATTACAGTGTCTGCCTAATACTATTTGCAAGTTTTAATGATGCTATTTAGTTTTGCTAGTGTTTTATTTTTTAAATACATTTTTTATTAATTTTTTTCTCAATCCTATCATTATATAATTTGATTCTTGAGATTTGATGATGATTATTTTTTTATTTTTTTATTATGTCGAGTTGTTGAATTTATTTTGTTATTTAAAATATAATGACAAAGCTTTAGCATTGTTTTTTTAAGCTGCAATGAAATTGGTCCGGCCTGCGACGAAGTGGACACTCAATCTAGTAATAAACTAAATCGTGACCTAGCACACATGTAGTTTTTAAATCAAAAGAAAGAAAGAAAAAAAAGAAGAAGAAGAATGAAAATAGACGTAATAAAGGGAGAGAATATGGGATTATTAAAAGTTTAAGGAGTACAATTTTTTTTTTTTAAAAAGGAATTTAAAAGAAATGGAACCATGTCCATAAACTTATACACTGTTAAAAAAAATTATGTGGACATAACAAAACATGGGTCTGATTTTTTTTTTAAAAAAAAAGAAATTGCTAGCATACATAACAATTTGGGCCCAGGGGTGGCGTTAGCCTCCTTCTGCCCCCGGTGGCCTCCGTCCGTGATCATGCGGGTCTCCAGCTGCTGATCCGAAAGCTTTTATAGACTTAGGCTCAATGTAGGTTTTTGCTAGTTATGGTGAAGCTACTTATAACTCTAGGCTTAACGACTATATGCTAGTCATTGTAAAGCTACTTATAACTCCAGGCTTAATGACTATATACCATGGGCTTAACTCATTTACTTTTTTATGAAATCATGTTATGGTTTTGACTATTTATTTGACTCTCTAGTTGGATTTTTTTTTCTAGGAAAAAAGAAAATTTAAGTTTTTTAACGTATTTTTTATATAAAAATAAAAAATAAAATAAAAAACTTATGTATATATGTAATAAAATAAATTGAAAATTATATATGTTAATAAATAGATAAAATATTATTAATAATAAAATAAAAATAAAAATTATTTAATAATAAATAGAAAATGTTTAAAATTTTTATTTTTTATTTAATTAAAAATAAACATACATAAAATTAATTAAACAAAATATGAGGCAAAAAAATATTATACAAGGTTACACATTACAAATATTATATGAAAACATGTGTCTTGAATAAAAATCCTTTTCCAACTTTTTTTTTTACATATAAAAAACTTATGAATGCAACTAATTACA